>SNQJ01S0000035.1:871403-881549 GCA_010110895.2 Picea sitchensis
GAGAGAGAGAGAGAGAGAGAGAGAGAGAGAGAGAAATCAACTATATATTGTTTAATTACACTTAAGGTGTTTTTTAAGGGTGTGGCATCTCTGTATTTTTCATAGTCTGTCAACTACATATCAAAATCTTCCATCTGTCCATATATTTAATATTCACTAGATGATTGTCATGGAGACATGAAGGACAAAGACGATAGGTCGATGCCAGCGAGATTGTTGGGCTAGAAGGGCAAAGTTCTCCGAATATGGATGGAAGTAGGAGGCCACTAACGAAAAGTTGTGACATCTCTTTTAAAAGCTCGATCTACCAACATAACCAATGCACACCCTTTCTTTCTCTCCAACCACTAGTATAAGGCTCTCCATTCAAACTACCCCGCAACTTAGGCTCTCATGGCTTAGGCTATACATTATCACATTGTCCCAAGTTCTCTCCCTATGTCATCGTGGTTATGAACTGTCCCAAGTATATAACTGGTAGCTTGGGTTATGAGTGGGGTAAATAGCAATTTCACCTTTAATCATTCCTTGGTCATATGTTTCTATGCATAGTTTTATAAGTTCAGCAAACCGCGTATCAAAGAATTAGACCTATCTATTTCCATATTGTTATTTTGTTCACTTCTTGTGTAGTTTCGTTTTACCTCTTCCTTCCTTCATTCTTGGCTAAGTTGCGTAATTGAATCTATAGACTAAAATTGGAACCTTTGGAACAAAGCTTTACACGGGTTAAGAAGAAGAAAGCAGCTTACACTTGGCCATGGGATAGAAGGTGCATGCTATGATGGCTTTAGTAGAGGTGAATTATGGAGGTAAAAAATATCGCTGAGCTTTAGCAGGGAATTGTTGGTATTTGAGAAAATTCAGGTTCCTACACCTGAGAAATATGACAGAATGTTACTCCCAAAAGCCTAGATTGTGTTAATCCATTTAAATATATAAATAGATAGATAATCTTGTTAATCATACTTGTTAGAAAATGTTGGGAGCTTTCTCTAGCTCTTTTCTATTCAAAATATTGATGGTTGCCCCTGTATTGGACACTTATACAAGATAGAAAATGAAAAGGAAGGAAGGAATATATGGGAAGAAACTTGAACGAACCCACCCTTCTTGGAATTGAATCTCTTAGAGTATATATAGCTCCATATCGATCGAGGATTTTGTTCACACTGATATGTAGCCTCTCCTCAATCCACATAGCTCATTTTTCCTCTTTGATTTACTTTGAAGGGCAAAGATACCATCTAACAACCTTATAGTGGTGGCCCAGTGGATAAAATAACATCATCTATGGGAGCCAAGAGTTTATTTATCTAAGATATGATCTCAAATTGGGCATCAATTAAAATTAGGGCAATGAAAAGAGGAAGGATAAGAGCGGTGGTGCAAAGGCGATGCAATAGAGCAGTGGAGGAAGGTCAGAAATATATTTGGAGAGGGACAAGTGTTTGGCATTAGTCCTTTTCCTCAAACAAGTAGAAAATGACAGTAAGAAAATCTTTGCCACGTGATTCTAACATACATTCACACACAGTATGCTTTCATAAGCCCTCGACAGACAATGAAAGTTGCATGAGGAACCTCCCCTTAAAAAAAATATTCCATCTGTCCTTGTTTCCTACTCAAACCACTTTTATTTCCATGTTTTTACATTCCACTTCATACATGTCTAGCGACTTCGTTAAGTGTCTTGATTACTTGGTTGTCATTTTGCAACTTCCTTCAATTTTAGCTCTATCTCTGGTAATTTCAGCTATGGAAGAGAAGAGATTCCTAAGATTTATCTTGATAGAGTTATCTGAGGGAGCATCATGGAAGCATCTGAGGGAGGATCAAACATGAAGTAGAGAAGAGAATCCTGAGATTTATCATGGAAGTGGTGAAGCAGGATATAGTCTTGTATGACATTGTGAGGTAGCCCATTGCATTTCATTCCAACCTCATACTTCCAGTAGAATCGATTGGTGCAACACCTTGTACAAATACATACCCATTACCATTACCAATAGAATATCCACTAAAAAAATAGTTAAGTAAGATCATATTGGTCCCATGCCTTCTTTGTTCATGTCAATCATCTGTTTATTAGTCTTGTTATATTATGAGCTATACTATGAACTATATTATGTAGCAAGAGTAAGGAAATTATTTGAATACAAAGATCCTAGCAAATAACAAAAGCCTCACTAATAAACTGAAATAATCATTTAGGTATTAATTAATTGAAGAGTGCTTTGAGAAACAATAGTAAAAATATTATATGCACATCGTTGAGAATGAGTGGGCCAAAAGAGAATGAATGAATTAGTTTAGTTGTGAATTTAAGGTATTTCTAGGGGGTTTCTCCTGATCATTTCAAACACTGAAGTAATAACAATCGAGGATGCCAAGATCTATCTAGTCTCTCCCCTTAACCAATGACTCGACTGTTAAATCCCTAGGACTAGTCTCTACCCCAAACTCAAACCTTGAACCTATGGTACATAGAGCATCCTATGGATTGTATTTCGTGTTGGGATTGACTTGGATTAATGGGGCTCCCAGTATAGGAGAAGAGAAAGGAAGTATGCTAGTAGAGGTTAGAGAGATTGGCATGTATTAATTAAGGGAATTCAATCATTATTAATGTGGAGAAAAGACTCTTTCATCATGAGGGAGCTATGCTCTGGCTTTACCAGGGCAATTCCATCTAAAAAAGTTTGAGGGAATCTTTTGTTGATGGGTAGAGTGAGTTGTAGGCATATTTCATACAGTGAAGGTCTAGTACTTCTTGCTTTGTTGCTATTGACTCGGATTCCCTTACACCTACCTTTACTGATAGGGGAAGGAAGGTATAACATCATTATGGTATTCTCCATAACTATCGACCTTGATGTATGTGAGGGAAGGAGAAATTATATGGGGATGTGATGTAGCCAATCCCTACCTAATTGGAACCCAGTTAATATCACTTAATCTAGATGGTTGAGAACCCAACTATAGTTGGGAAAGCAATTGATTACAATTCTAACTTATTGCTTATGATTCATTTGCGGCTGCTTAAAAATTCTTGCTCTAAACTAAGCAATCCATTTTCATCTCCCACTTTCCATATATGCTCACATGTAGTATGGAAATTGCATAAAAAAAATTGGATTTGCCTCCTTTCATCTGATTGTGGTTTACATTTTTTATCACTTGCTTTTTGCCTCCAAGTTTTTGTAAACTCTATATCCATGTTATGAGCATTACGCACAGATATGTACCTCTATGCACAAGCAAGCTAGACAATCTCATTTTTACGAGGGTGAGTCACTAACCATACCTTATGCACCACTTTATCTCTGGCTAGAAACCGAAATGGGATAAATCAATACATTATATCCCTACCTAGTGACTTAAATGGGATAGATCATTACATTATAGAAACATTGAATTTCTTATTTACTTATGTGATAGAAAGAATCGTGTTGATTGATTTATGGATTTATGTACTTATCTTTGTGTCCCTCTTGCTTGAGGGATTTGACTCTAGGATCTCCATTGATTAAAAAAACAAAAACAAGAAGGCCTCCAAATCATGAAGGACATTACATATGTTTACAAACTTCCAACATTCAAAATTCATGTAGATAAAGGTCCTCTAAGCATATTATTGTTTAAATTTCTTAATTAAGGTTCTAGGGATTGTCTTGAGAAAATTTTGTCTATGGCGTTGCCACAATCAAGTTAATATTTGTAGCCAGAAAAACCCACTAGTGTATCTTAATATTATCATGGACATATCTATCCCCAAAAATTTTGCAAAGTTGGAGACAATGGTACCTCACCATAGTTTTAAGGATGAGTATTTGAGAAATGGAAGAAAGTTTAAAGAATTTATTTGAAGAATTGTTGTTGCAAATATGAGGAATGGTGAAAGGTGCATACATCAATATACATCAAGCATGAGTTGAACACAAGTTGAAGAGTTATTGAATAGATGAGGTGGGAATTTCCAAGCTCATGTAGTTGGGCATGGCATTCAAGGGAGATCTCATTTATTCATTCTTCTCAAATCACGAGAAGGTCACGCTAATATTCATCTCAAAATTATTAATTTTATTCATAAGGATACATTCTTCACCTATGCGTGCAAGGCCTATTGATTAACTTGTTTTAATCTTATTTTTATCAACTTCTAGGGTAGACCAAACTAGCCAACGGTTTGGAGAAGAATTATTAACTTAATCTTATATATTTTACTTAGTTGCCAAACCTAACAAACTAACTATTTAAACACACACATAATATAATATTTTATTAGTTTAGTCAACATAATTTAATATGTCTATTGGTAGTGATAGTGGTACTGCAAGTGTACTCTGAAAAGCATTAAGTGCTAATGAAACTCTCATTTTCCCCTTTAAAAATAAAATCTAGCCATGATAGATAAAGAACTGCATTTCCCCTTCCACCAACACCAATGCTTGATATATATACTATTGTAATTACATGTCATGCATTGTTCTTGGGAAGGCATCTCGTGGGATATCCTAGGTTTCTTCTCTTTGAAAGAAGACTAATCCGTCAAATATATTTTTCATATCTCACCCACCTACCATCCATTAATATGATGTTAAAGTTGAAGCACCCTTTTGGCTAGATTGCTCTTGGCTTTTCTCTTCTTTGGATACATCGATAACAAGCATGGAAACATTTTTAGCACCTAGACACCTCAATTTATTAGTGATGACTTTCAGATGCACTTCCCTCCGAGAAACCAAGATCATATTCATTCCTTTCTTAACATACCAATAACCCCTTCTCTACCATCAACCATTGACAAAATACCATCACCAATAGTTCATTCCTACCACTGGAAACCAAAATACCACTAGTTCTAGATTAAATGCACAAAAACATAAAGAGATGAATACACAAAACAACACAAATTTAATGCATTCTCTATGTATATACATATACAACTCGAGTATATGCACTAATGATGAGTATCATTTTCCCTTGCATGTTCTCATTAAAAATGAGATTAGGACCAATATTAGATCCTCATAAGTTCCAAAGGGTGCAAGACCACTAATAATAAGATTATTTATATTGGAGGCAACACCAAAGTAGGCACAAAGTAAATCAAATCCATCTTGTTTTTCTTTTGATCAATTCTTATAGATTTTTTCTCCAATGAAAACTCAATTGACTATAGAACTAACACTATCTCATGCACTCAAAAAGGATTTAAAACATTGTAAAACCGCAAAGCTTTTATATACAATTACACAATGTTTTAGTCCTATTAGGCCATGCATTGTCAATTGTAGTCCTATGTATTGGAGGATGAGTAATCATAGATCCACGTAGCCTCCTTGAGGAATTTTTGATGTGACACATTTTCTCTCGTCACTTCCATTCATTTGGTAAATAATCCTTTTGAAAAAAAAGGGTTACTTGTATTCATTTCTCATCTAAACAATGAAGAGTTTTACTTATAGGTTGGCTCAGTATTGTGCCAATTCTTTTTAATACACATCTTCAAAATAATGACATTTTTGCATCTCTTACGCTCTTTCAATTTCTTTTATCACATCGATGTGTAACCCTCCAAATCTTTATCAATAAAATAATATAAAATAAGAAAAATAAATGTCGGTGAATAATATGTTTCTTTCTAATAATGTAGATGAATAATACATTTCTTTCTAATAATGCAATATAGACCTTGGGGCATATCCTCCCCTAATCCCTTCATTGTAAACCTTCACTCACGTCGGGGTATCATAGATTTGATTTTTGAATCTGCCTTCTATAATGAGTGCTTTAACCAATAACATATATTCATCTTAAGTTTGAATAATTTTAGTATTGAAAGATATCAAAAAGAAATTGAGATATGAATCTCTAAATACTTAAAAGATCCAAATTTAAGATGAATCTATATAAGTGTGTAGACAATGTGTAAAAAATTAAAATTAATTTTAATAATATATGTTTATTAGATAATTTAATTTTGTGATATATATTCATTGTATAATTTTTTTGACCATATAGAATCATTTTTGTATAGTTTAGTTTTTTTTACTTAGGGTCAAGCTTTCTATTTGTATTCATTTTTATTTTTTTAAATGGTATGTGTATGTTTAGCGTTGAGCATAAACATTACACATTTCACTCATACTGGATTGTAAAATGCATCTCTCATCATAACCATCAAGCCATATGAAATCCCCTTTTAAATGCACACATTCCAGTGCATGTAAAATACTATATGAAATACAGGGGTGGCAGGTGTGGGGGGAGTCTCCACTATCTTGAAGGAAACAAGGTTGTCTACTACTCATGGGGGCTTGAAATGTCTCAAACATTCTTGTTGAGGCTTATTTGTTGTGACGGGGTCTCTCCATCGCAAAGAAGAAGGTATTAGAACCATGATAGTGCTTGCAGACTCTATGTTGCTTATCAAAGCATTGATCAATCTAGCTAACCCACGGGGGGGGAACTAAACTCAATTATTTATCAAATCAAATGAACCCTTCCCCAATTTGATCAGGTCTTGTTTGATTACATAAAAAGGGAGATGAACAGAGAAGTTGACCATTGGTAAAAGGTGGCCTCCTCCTTAGGCTCTGATGTTCTAATAAAAAATGGGGTTTTTAACCATTTCTCAATCCCATGAATACATTTAATGGCTCCCTTTTCAATATGCACACACCTCTAATCAATAACTAGAAGTGATTTGGGAAGGACGACATGTGGCCTCCGCAACTCTCATATTTGGTCTAGAGACATCATTTGTGGTAATTCAATGCATAAGAATGATTCCCCACTTAAAATATGGAACAATGTCAACCATGCAGCTCACCTAGGGTTATTCTTTGGTTGATTCGATCTAGAATTTTTGGAATTGGATATCTGGGAGTGATCCTAGTAATGATTTTGTGGTCATTTAGGCACTTTAGTGTGGGAACAGTGAGCCTGTTGGTGGATCTGTGTAGAGGTGTCCATGGGAGGTGGCATTGGGCCGTGTTAGGTCTTCAATGTGGGTAATTTCTTGTGCTTTTTCCAAGCAATCCCTGACCTCTCTCTTTGGTGCCTATTACGTTTGGTGTTTTTTGTGATTCGATTTGGAATAAGCCAGAACATAGTTCTTTTGGTCTTTTCCTTTTTTCAATAGGTTGGAAATAGAAATTTATGTTTGGGGTTTGTCTAGCCTAGTATTTTCTCATTCATATTACTTTTGAAAGGCATATTGAAAATAGTCATGGATAATCCAAACTTGAAAGAAGTTTGAAGGGTTCTCTACATGCATGAATAAATCATTCAGGCCAACAATAGTGCTCTAATGCTAATCTTCTCCAAAATTAATAAGTTAGAGTAGGTCAGTGTCACACACAATGCGAACATTATGAATCTTCTCCTTGTTTTGAAGCAAAGAATTAATTCTCTGGAAGTTGAGTTGTAACAAACTTCTCTCTCTCTCTCTCTCTCTCTCTCTCTCTCTCTCTCTCTCTCTNCCTAATAACCACGATAATAGGAACTCATTGCAAGCAGGATTAGTGGAGGATGAAACGGATTATCATAATTGTGATCCTATGGAGATTGAAGAACCAAGCTCCCCTCATTCAGGAGAGGGGCAGGAAGCACAAGGCAGTGTTCACTCCTAAATGTCCTTGAATTTTCTTTCAAATTGTAAGTATTTGTGTCAACTTGCCAAGAAAGACATCAGTAAAAACATCTAGAACTCTTGTTTGGAAAAGGTATTAACGTATATAAAAGTTATTTTAGAAATATGTATAGTTTCAATGTCGTCCTTAAACTTTGCTTAATGTAATCGTTGTTAACTTCAATACAACCATCTTTTGAATGAATATAAATTTATGTTTATATATATATATATATGAAACACAATAAATATAAAATATTCAATGAAAAATACATAACACATTCAATTATAATCATTCTAATGATACAACAATCAATTGTCTTAGAATATATAAAGATATGTCGATATAAAAAAATATTCAAAAAAATAATAATTAAAAAATAAGATTTACCAAATAAAATATATATACAACTTATCTTATACCATACAATAATTTTTTTATAAAAAAAAATTACTTGTATAAAATAAATAACAAAAGGCAGAAGGGTTCTATAAAATGAGAATAATTATGACACTATATCAAGCACTCAATACTATTTGCAATAAAAGTTCAAACAAATTGGTGTATTAACTTTTTTTAATTATTTATTTACAATCTTCGTATCAATATATTTATTTCATTTAAAAAATAATTGTAGTGATCGACCCTTTGACCCCTTCGGATGCACCTTGATAAAAAAAAATAGATATAATAATTTCGGATGCACCTTGATAAAAAAAAATAGATATAATAATTTTTCACCCTTTGTTAGCACCTTTCACTCCATCTTTGTAACTTAGTATGCAACCTTGATAAAACAATACATATGATGATTTGAACCATTTTTACCACTTTTGAAACAAGATGCAAATTATATAAAATAGTATATTTTGTTTCTATTATCTTTTTATCATAACAATCTTTGGAATGGTGAAATAAATATAGATATAGAGAATAATGATATCCTCACTCGCCCACAAAATTTACTTTTAATCATGATAACCATTTTTTTGAATACTAATATGAATTGGACAAAGAGAATAATGACATCCCGGTTTTTTTAATAATGATATTTTTTTAATAATGATATGAATTAGAAAGAGAGAATACATGTTCATGATTTATGAAATGAGGATAGTTTGCTTATAGTTTTTAGATTTTTTTTTACATGTTGTTAGCGTCGGAAGTCACTCCTGGATTGCTTGCAGGAGCAGAGCCCGACACCCATCAGTTTTATGTCACGATAGTTTTAATAGGATGATCAAATGGAGGTAAAGACTCGAGGAGATATCATTCTAACTCAGGGACTGGGTCTAGCATGTATGGGACAAAGGAGGTCTTGATCTAACTTCAGCCAGTGGGTTAATTAAAAGATGAGCAGGTGGAAGACTTGGTAAGAAAGGTGAACAAATAACTTCAGGCAACAGGCTTTCAGCGGTTTGCAGAAGAAAGACTCTGAATGCAAGATCCTCTTGGTTCAGGGTCTCAAGAAACTGAAAAGGGGACTTGACTGGATCCTCCAATTCCAAGTCACTCAGTGTCGGGAAAATCACAGGAACTGATTAGAAACAACGTAACTGCTACAGTGATCCAACCTACATCATCCTATAATAGCTACAACCCGACTGGATCCTCCAATTCCGAGTTGTTCTAACACAGTGTAAACAGAGACGTGAAAGAAACTGGCTTTCATAAGACAAGAAGTCTCAAAAGTTCATACATAACCAGAGTATCAGTGCTTCATTAAAACTTTACAACCGGGAGCTCTGTTCAACCATCGATAGATACAAAAATGGCGAAAACGCCTACATATACTCAAAACAACAACAACAACAAAATCGAGACGCTGCATTAAACACATTGTGTCTGCATGGCTTCTGACAATCTGCAGATGTCGTCTCTGAATGATCGCGCAACTTATGGCAGACGCAATCGAATTCCTGACAGTTCTGTGGACGAACCGACGTGCCTTTAATTCGTTGTCGGACTTTCCCATTATGGCGGAGGCGATGTCTAACCACCACCAACTACCTGAATAACTGCTTCATTGGGATTGAGGACGGCCCAGCCAACTCGACACCTTTGGGACGTGGAAGGCCCCTGCGTTGCCACCTGGACTAACTGACCTGCCTGATGAAAAGGCGTGTTGGCCAACGCAAAGGATAGAGCGCATAATGGGAGTGGTGGCGCCAACATTGTGAGGGTAAGGTAAGAAGTGATGAGGTGTGAGGGAGGTTACAGGGGAAGACACATGGCGGAAGGAAATAAGTGGAGGGGACAGGAGATGAGATATAATGGACACACTCTTAGTGGGAGGCTAATGTGGAAGGGAGTGGAACACGTGGCAGGTGGTGAGTGGATGATGAGATGGACTAAAAGAGTGGAGATGGGGGGACACATGGCAACCGAGGAGAAGGGCCCACGTTGATTTAAAACAGAGCAGCTGAGAAGGATGGGATCGCATGAGCGTCGTTGATCCGGGCGCTTTGATCTCGGTCGTTGGGAAGATGCGTGTTTGATTCCGGAC
>SNQJ01S0000035.1:886065-954742 GCA_010110895.2 Picea sitchensis
ATCTAGCTACCATAGTGGGCCTTATTTAATAATATAGTGGACCTAGTCCACCTTACATTGAATGACCTCAACTATTATCACTATGGGCCCTCTGGCCCCCCCCCCACTACCTCTCTAGCTACCTTACAGTCTCACTATGATAGGCCACAGGGTGGGCATGTTGAGTGATGATTGCGCCCACAACATAGTTTGAAGCATCTGTCTCGATCTCAAAGGATTGTTGTAGGTCAGGTAATGAAATCACTAGGGTGGAGCACAAGCGTTGCTTCATATCATCGAACTCTTTTTGTTGGGACTAGCCCCACACAAATTTTTCCTTACCACCACCTCTGGTTATTTGGTTGAGGGCCGATGCAATATAGAAGAATCCCAACATGAACCTTGACAGAAATTGGCAAGGCCTAAGAAGCTCCCAAGTCGGTGAGTGTGGTTGGGGTTGGCCAGTTACAGATGACTTGGATCTTGGTTGGATCAACATGCACACAATGCGCATCAACAATGTAGACTAGGTATTGGACCCTATCCATATCGTTGCAACATTTTTCCAAGTTGGCATATAGTTTGTGTTGTCACAAAGTGTGCAGAACCTGTTGAATATGATGCAAGTGTTTTACCCAAGTCTTTTTGTAGACGAGGATGTCATCCATATACACTACCAAAAAATAATTAGTGAAAGGTCGTAAGATATCGTCCATCATCCTCATGAAATTTTTTGGGGCATTTGTCAAACCAAAGGGCATGACAACCCATTCAAAAAGACATTCTTTTCACTTGAAGGCAGTTTTCCATACATTTGTCGGTTCTATTGGGACCTGATGGTAGCCAGACTGTATATCAATCTTACTAAAGTATTTTCCCTCTTGAGCTGATAAAGGAGATCGTCGATTCGGGGAATCTGGTATCAGTTCCTGACTGTGATTTTATTTAGGGCTTGATAATCAATGCAAAGTTGCCAAGTCTCGTCTTTCTTCTACACCAACACGATTGGGCTTCCACAATGTGATGACATGGGTCGGATGTGCCCCTTGTGGAGCAATTCTTGGATCTAAATCTTGATCTCCTCATTTTCTAGCAAAGAGCGGTGATAGATTGGCCCCTTGGGTAGCGATGTACCGAGGGTCGGATCAATGGGATGCTTGACCTGACAATGCATAGGTACCCTAGTAGGTGATGAGAAGATGTGTTTGTATTCTTCCACGACCTTATCCACTTGCTTCTGTTGCATGGAGAGGTCGACCACAGAATCCATGGATGTGGTTGATACCTTTTTCTCACTTTGAGAGCGAATCACAAAGAAGACAAACTTCCCGGTCTGAGAAATGACCTTCCTACATTGCTTGGCAGAGATCAAGGAAATAACAATAGGTGGGACTACCTCGGGTATCCTATGCAAGTTCTTATTCAAAGTAATAATAACACTACGAAGCCTAGACTCATATACAACGTGATGTTTCCATAAATAAGGTTGGCCCAAAATAACATCACAAACTTCAAGGGGAGAAACATCACACAATACCTCATCTTTGAATGGTTTGATGTCATACGACAGGTGACACTATTGGTTGACGCGAAGATCGCTTCCGTGATGGAGCCATATGATGGTGTAGGGTTGTGGGTGTGGCATTGTCGGCAAGGCTAGCCACTTGATTACCTCTGCTGAGATGAGGTTCTTCTGGCTACCGCTATCAACGATGAAGTGGAGTGGAGTGCCTTTTACCCACATCTGTGAATGAAAGAGGCGCTCACCTTCCTTTGGCTCATGCGGTTCACTGTGTTGGATCTTGGTGGTAGCAACGGTGGCACTGGGTTCTGCGTCAATGATCCATCTCCCCTTTTCTGGTTTTGACTTAGAGTTAGAACCTGCATTTGATTTAGAGACTTTTACCTCATCCAACAATGATTTCTTTGAGAAACAATCAACAGTGTTATGCCAGGGGCTCTTATGAAGTCACACCACTTCCCAATATCTTTCTTCGTCTTCCCATTGTCCTTCTTTGCTTGCATCTTGGACTGGTTGTCTCGAGGTTTCCCATCTTTGCTATGTCCTTTGTTCTACAAGTTGGGGTTGCCCTTGCCCTGCTTCTGCTGTGAGGGGTTCCTAGACCCAAACTATCATGTCTTTTGTTTAATCTTTTGCTTTATTTTGACGGCATATCGATAGGTCGCGCCCAAGGATAAGATCTCCAAAAACTCAATTTATGTCTGGATGTATCTATGCAGACCATTGCGGTACTTGAGCACCAGATGTCACTCAAAATATTTGATACCCATCTTGTTGCACAAGGTATGGAATACATTAGTGAACTCTGGCATTGTTTGGTCTTGTTCCCGCCGCAATGTGGTCCATCTTTTATACAAGTTGTCATAACTTCCAATAGAGTAGTATTATTCCTTAATACCATCCCTGAAGGAACCCCAAGTGGTTGCAACTGCAAATAATGTGGATCCCTCTATTTCATTTTTCTCACAAAAAGTCTTCCACCAATCTTTGATAGGGGGACGGCCTTGAGAAGCACAAATGTAATCTTTTCTCTATCGAAAAAGTTGTGGACAGGAAAATACCCTTCTAGAAGGTTTAACCATTTATCTACAACATCGTCATCTATTTGACCTTCAAATATAGGAACATAAAAATTGACATGTACCTTGAAGGGGGCATTGCCTCCGCTTGAGGTGGATGCGTCGCTTGTCGACAGTCGTCGAAGGATTTGTGCCAAATTTTCCATCATCTTGTTCCTTTGTCGCTCAATGGCTTCCTCGATCAACATTTTGAAAGGATCTCATGTCTTGTCGTATTTCTTTTCACCCGTCATGGACGGTTTCTTGAGTGTGCGAGAGAAATTGTCCTCAAGAGAAACAAGCTCAAGACCCAACTCTCTATACCATAACCGCATCGGGGACATGCATTAAAAAAAATGACAAGGAGCAGACCGCTCTAATATCGTTGATCCAGATTTATGAGCGGAACGAAATGAAACCATTGATTTATAATATTAACACAGAGATACAGTGAACAATAACAGAGATACAATAAAAATTGGATTCTATTAAATAAGAAATATGTTGAAAATTGTAAAATGCAGATTGAAAACAAGTTTGTTAGAATGGTGGTAGCTTATCTATGAGAAGAGATGTGGCGGCTATGCTCATTTGCAAGAAGATGAATACAATGAGGCTCTAAAGGTATTTTTACAATAAACATGAATTCCAAATCCCTAGACATCCAAAAACCTAACCCTAGGAGATGAAGCGTCAAAAGTCATGTGAGCCCCATTGGTGTAAGTTAGTACATCAACTTCCTAGGATTGTAACTTTTGCATACGATCTCCGTTTAGGGCGCACGATAACTTGTTGGAATGGTATTGACGAGAAGCTTCATTTAGGGGGCTCAATCAAATACTATGGCTGTCATTGAGGTGCATGATCGCAAAAAAGGATTATTTAGGCCCTCTAAATGGCCTCGGAAGTTTAGGAACCGAAAAACTGCTAAAAATAGTAAGTTTTCAAAAAACTATTTTGAGCCAGTTGGACAAGGTGGGTGGCCACCGAGATCCTACTATATCATTGGCTCCACAACTTAGGCCTACAATTTTGAGTTAGAATTTCCCTGCAATGCATGTCCATACTTGCATTACACAAAATGAAATAATCTTGATTTGCAGGCATAACCATTTAAAGCTTTTTAAAGCCACAAAGTAAAATAAAACAGAATTTAAATCTTTATATTCATTGAAAGAAATAAAGAAGGAAGAAGTTCAAAGGATCTGTATGCATTGAAACAAAATAAGGCAAATTCAATGAAACTAAATTGCAGAGGATGAAAACTTTTCACAGAAACCAGAATTATGTGAGTGCTATTGAAAACGGAATTGGAAGGCCACTAAATCAACACAAAGTTGAGGAAAACAATGAGTGCTTTTTTCATTAAACGAAAATATATTATGTATATACACTCTAATATGAAATGCCTCATAAGGCACTCAATATTTTATCAATTTTATCAATTAAAATGCAAGCACAAAAAATGACAGGATATATTAATTATGATTTTTCAATATATTAACTTTAATTATCCACAACTACTACTCAACCATGCGAGTCCTACTTTACATTATATTTGACTATCTGGGTATCAAAAATTATTATCGGTGACTCGATTGGTACTATGAGAATACAATGTTAGTAATGTTGTTGGGGGAAGGAAGTTCATTTTCAGTGATAACTAAATGAAAATTTGAACTCCTATAAAAATAAGATGTCCTATATTAGACTCGAGAAGGAAGTTTCATCCCTAAAACAAAATCATTTACAAATGTTGTTCACAATACATTTAGAAATAGAGTTTAATGGACTTACTCATAAGCTTTGTGTATATTGTTATATACACAATAAAGAAATCTTATTAGCTTATATTCTTGTTTCTAGAGAAACTTTTGAGCTAGAAATTTCGTTTTTGAATACAAAAGAAAGCTTGTTTTAATGTAGCATAGCACGTTTGAGAGAAGTTTATAGGGACAACTAGAAGAGTGAATCGATTTTCTTGCATTAGAGCTTTGCCTTGAACTAATTCCCTTGTATTAAAATTTTAGGCGCATTGCATTTTCTTTAATAGAAAGTTTGAGAAGAGTGAATCGATTTTATTGTGTTAAAGCTTTGCCTTGAACTAATTCCCTTGCATTAAAAATTTAGCTGTGAACTTACAGTCGTGCATTGTATTTTCTTTGAACTTATAGTCGTGCATTGCATTTTCTATAATAGAAAGTTTTATTTCACATTTTCTTTAACAGAGAGCTTTGTTTCCACCTTTAGATTAGATGCTTTTGTAGAGGCTCTTGGTAGATGGTACGATGGGTTTGCCATGGATTTTATTTCCTCAATCTGCAGATTTTGAACCTACACATAGAAACATCAAAGAAAGAGTAGAAACAACAAAAATTGGGACTGGAAATGAAAACATATAAAGCATACATAGTGCAGAAATGGAAGGAGCCGATATAATGGGAAGCCTTGGTCGAAACGCCAACCATCGGTAGATGGAAGTTAGAGATGTGGTAGAAGGATTGTGAATGGTGTTGGAAATTAAAGGAATGATGTGCTAGGTTAACACAATAGACAGGAAATCAAAGGTATGATGTGCTTGGTTAATACAATAGACAGGACTGAGGGGTGAAGCCTTAATGAGGTTTCAGGAGAGTAGGTATAGTTCATGAGAAGCATGTACTATCGTGTTAATGAGTCGTTCATGTAAGCCTTATCTCAAAATCATATTGAAGAAAACGATATGAAGTTTATTAACTGAGATAATGTGAAGTAACGTCATCATATGGATAATCAAATTCTAACCTACGTGTTAGGAGAAGGAAGTACATGTGATTTATATCAGTTATGTAGCATTTTATCAGATTTTTTTTTTATTTTTTTTTATTTTTAATATAGTAAATAAGTTAATTGCCACCTCCAAGCAAAGGAAATTAGTCATTTCAATGTCCTTTACCAATAAAAAAAAAAACAGAATTTTAAATATTTTCAAACCAAAAAAATAATTTATTTTATTTATAATTTTCATATTAATACAAAAAACATTATCAAATTTTTTGTAAATTTATGAAAGTGAATCCGATTTTGACTTGTAACCGATTGTTATATTCCCTGCTTTGACAAGGACTAATAAATTTACATTAGTATGAAAAGATATTTATTGAAAGAGTGTGTCACCTTTGTGACACTAAGGTTGAAGATGAAAAACACTTTCTCTTAGATTGTCCACCCTATACCCATATTAGATCTTATTTTCAAAATATGTGTCACACTACCAACCTTCATAACCTCTTAACTCAACAAAGGTATGGTGATCTTGGAAAGGTTCTCTTAATGCTTTTCGAGCACAGAAACAAAATTCTAAAGAATCGCAAGTAATCACTTACCCTCTTGAGGTCCGATAGACCAATTCGGTCTTAGTGGACGTTGATGATGATGATGATGATGATCATCATCATCATCATCATCATCATCATCATCATCATCATCATATATATATATATAAGAGAACTTTTCTAATCCTTTTTCATAATTTTAATGAGGTTAATTTTTTTTTATAAATAAAAATTATGTTTTATAATATTGTTTTCTTCTTGGATAAAAGGTTAAATTGTAATTATTGATAATATTTGATCTTATGTATGATATATTTAATATTAAATGCGACTAGAAACCACATGACCACATTCAAGATAGCTTTGGTGATGATCATAAGGGGAATTATCTTTCTTGCAAATACTATCTAAGTTGAAATCGCCTTTTGGTCTAGGAGTATGACCTAAAACTGTTGATGATGGCTAAGAATTTGTTTTCCTAAAATGTAAGGAAACATGTTAATGATCCAAGACCCAAAGACATCTTACATGAAATGAAAGTCTTCCCCCTTATGGACCAACAACAAGTTATTTTAGGTGGTTGAGTTTTTTTTCACATAATGATGTTGCTACACGTTAGGATCTTGAGGTTGTATCAACAAAGACTAGGTTATCATCCCTAAGTATTGTAATCATTTTCTTGGTTATATATATATATATATATATATAACAAAAACATTTGCATGCCAAAACTCATTATGACCACACATTTAATTTTATTCTTAATTTTATTCAACCTGACAAAATTGTATTTCTCCTTAGTTTATCTAGTGTATAGTTAGGGGAAATATGTTTTAATAAATAAATTCAATTTTTCATAATTGATTATGAGTATGTTGCTTTCATGATATTATTTATTATTATTATTATTTTTAAAACAATGGTTACTCGTCTATTGAGTATTTATATATTCATTATTTTGCTAATTGTAGTCTTTGAGGGAAACTACACCTTACTATTTAAAAATTATATGATGTTATCTGAACTTGTCTTTCTCCAAAACTAGAGGAGAGTTTGAGACTATAAGTTGGAAATAAAATGTCTAGACATAAATAAGAACCTCTAATGGTCAGTTTCAAAAAAACTATAAAAAATCTCATGGCCAGAGCAACAAGCTATCATTTTTTAGAATCTGTGTCAATGTCACTTAGTTCAATTGAGTTTTTGGTTATGTCCTTACTTAGTGGTTGCCACTACCACCTCAGCTTCCTTTGCATCCTTGGCACCATCCTCAACACATTCACTACCACCCTTAGAACCATCAATTATCTTGATGAGGTGGTCATAATTACTATATAGGGCATCCAATCTCTCTAGGATAGTCGTGTATGTGATGTCTCGTTCCCTAGAATAGGCCAGCAGGGAGTGACTTAGTAGCCTATGTGTTCTCTCTAGGATAGCCTTGTTTGTGATGTCACGTTCCCTAGAATAGGCCAGCAGGGAGTGACTTAGTAGTCTATGTGTTCCCATAGACTATAGTCAGGCACAAACAGGGAACAAGATGGAGAAATAAGGGTGAATTGATGGCTAAACGATGAATTAAGCCAAAATACTTAGGAAAAGTCACTTAAGCCTAAGTCAACGAAGAATTAGAATGAAAAGGTGCTAAAGGGGGACTTAATTAATTAATTATTCACCTTATGAGGAAAAACGCCTAGCTTAAGTGAGTTCAATGATGAATTAGGTTGGGAATTATATAAAGGGAGGAATTTGACCTAATTCCTCATTATGCATTGTTATGATTTGATGTTGAGAGTTCCCAGAGGAGGAAGAGAGTCGACCTTACTATTTTGTGGATTTATGGAGGAAACCACCACCATTGATCGGTTTCGGTGTTGAGAGACACACCCTAGCCCATCGGAGATACCATCCAGGTATTTCACCGTACTTTTCAGGAGTATCCATTGCAGAGTGCGCAACTCAGCCAGTGAGGGCGCAAGTCAGTTTAAGGGTTTTGAGAGTTGCACTAGGTCCGAGTTCAAATTGCAGTTTCCTTCTGACCCAGTTGAGATCTAGCCAGGGCGCTTCTATTGATCCATCTATCATCATATTTTGACAGTGGAATCTAGCAAATCGCCTCATCCAGTCATTTAGGGCACAACTCATCTGGCAGTACATTTGGAGTCGCAGACAGAGCATCAGGACAGATCTGGGGAAACCCTTTCGACCCAATTCCACATTTGGCAAGACGATCATTTTGAGCCATATAGCAGCAGATTCCGTTGGTGGAATCATTTGGGGCGCATTCAGTGTCTCGGGAGGTGCGCAAACCCCCCAGGGGTCCAAATCCAGTACCTCATAGGCCATATTGGACATCCGACACTTATCCATTCTAGTCTAGAGACTAGAGCACTTCTATTGGAGCAGTTTCCGGTGCATTCTAATGGTCTATCCTTCCGGACGAGTTTTCCAGCCTGGTAGCGGTTGTCGTATTTCTCCGGCATCGCATATTCCTGCCGATCTATCCATGCATGCATCAGATCTGCATTCATCTTCTGATCACAGGTATTTTTATCCTATTTGATTGTATTCCAGTGACTATCCATGAGATCTAGCTGACGATTATACTCTATATTTCGAGTGTGTTATTGTATTTTCATGCTTGAGTCGCATAATACATGTTTTTGGACAGTTGATGTTCTTTACTTCTGCATTCATCCTTTATATGTTGTTTAATCCTTAAATACGCAACATGCACATGCAATAACCAACACGCACATGAAATAACCAACATGCACATGCAATAACCAACATGCACATGCAATAACCTAAAGATCTCAAACACACAACTGAAACGCATCTAGAAACCCCCAGTGTATCAGATCTGCAAGATAGAACATTAGATCAGTAGCAAATGTCTTGATCAGTGGGATCAGGGATATTTCATTGTCTTGGTTGATTCTTCCTTACATAGCACAAGCTATGAGCTCCTTAACATGTTGATATAGGTCAATGGTCTTGGAGAACTTATGACTTACAAATCCTTCAAAACCCAACGTCTAGGATCTAGCTCCCCAATTATCTATTAATTAATTAAGAGGGAGTGTGGCAAACTTCTCAAACCTTATTCTCCATAACCTCCAGTTCCGCTTTGATATTGTTTGAAAAACATTGATGATAAGCCTCAGTAAAAGCCACTACATCACAAACCACCAAAGTTAATTTAGAATGCCTAGCTCCCATTGAATTTTGGGCATTGCGTTTTCTAGGATGACCATGCCTAGTTAGTGTCTTCTCCTCCCCCTCTTCATGGTTGAGCACCACATTAGAATTCTAGGCATTTTTTGCCTATTGTTCAGCATCTCTATCATAGATTCAACCCACCAAATTGCAGTTCCTCTTCGATGAAAAAAAATTACCATCAAATCACCTTCTTGCAATATCAGAGTTAGGGGGCTAGGATCAGAGTTGCTCCTCTCCATAATAACTAGTTTGAATGTAGTTCGTGATGGAGTCCTAGAAATGTTCATTAGAAATGGGTTGGTTGTCTTGACTTTGGGTGATCAACCTCAGGTTAATTACATTTTCTCGAGCCTCCTCTCATCGATTAATCCCTTCCACACATGTTGTCTTTGCAAGCCGCCAACTAATGGCTAAAGCATCCCTCCTCCCTAATACTACATCTAAAGATCATGATATTTATAATTCATAATCATATTAAATTCAATGTATATTATGAAAAAACTCTTATAACCGCATTTTTAATTTTGTTTAAAAATCTTACTTTTAACCTTGTTAAAGGACTTTTCATGACAAAATTGTATTTATAATTAATTTATATACTGTATTTTTAGGTAAAATATGTTTTCACATATAAATTAAGTTCTCTATAATTGATTATCATTATTATTTCAAGATAATAATGTTCGTAATGGAGTATGTATGATAGAGTCCTAGCAATGTTCTTTAATGATGAATTGGTTGTCTAGTTTTTGGATTATCAACCTCGAACTAATTACATTCGCAAAGCTTCGGAAATCTTACATTTAATTTTGTTCGAGGACTTCTTGTGACAAAATTTTATATTCATTAATTTATATGCCACATATTTAGGTAAAATAGGTTTTGCAACCTCTCTCTTTTTTTCCAACAGAAAATTTATCATTATATTATGTATAATAGTGTGCACATGGCCAAAAACCTTGCCAGGTATTTACAAAAAGTTCAAAATTGTTCTTGTATGAAACAACATTCCGGTTGTGAGGGTAATAAACATCCCAATCGTATAAACTAATCAATTTCTTTCCCTTCTCAAAATGTTCAAAACTATGTAAACCAAAATATTGTTATCTCCTTTCTCTATGGAATATTCAGAAAGATTCTACAAAACTTGGACATCAACAAGCTAAAATAGATTCAGAAACTGAGAAGGACCCTCGTTTCCTTCTATCCATTTGTTATATCTTATTTTCCCTTCTTGAATCTGTAAATCCTTCTTGGATAGTAAATCCTCCTCCGTATTTTGTTCCCGGTAAATATGAGAGTAACTAATAGTACTGCAGGATTTGTGGAGTTCTCTAATTCTGTCCTTCTAGCCCACTAAGGAGATGACCTGCAAATTTCCTCTGTAATTCAACCAATCAATTATTATTTTTGAGTCTCCATAGACTTGCAGAACTTTAATATCCAATCGAGTTGCCAAGATAAGGGTCACCCATACACCTAGTAATTCATCCCTTGTGTTGGTACCTGGGCCACAATTGATAGTCCATTTGTAAACAGTTTTGTCAATGAGTCTTAGAAATCCCCCTGCCTCGCTTTGTAATCCATTAGAGTGTGTTGCACCATCAAACCAACCAATTGTAGACAGTTCTTGACTGGGTATCTGGATATTTCTGGATATGAACACTTTTAGTGAGTTTAAGTGTTTATCCGCTTTCCCCGGTCATTTAAAAACAACTAAACAGATAGAAGGGTTCCCATTTTCAAAAAATTTCTTGTTACAATCCAACCATACAAACCAACTAACCAGGGAAGGGAGAGTAATGTATTTTCGCTCCTTTTTTACCCAACTGTCAAAACATGCAGTTAAAGTATTACCTACACAGGCAATTTTTATATTAAGTCCTCTTTTTATCCTATACCAGACTTGTTGTCTGAAGTTTCAATTGACCAACAGATGTAAAACTGTCTTTGATTCCCTTGAACATAATTGACAAATATTTAGACCTTGCCAACCTTTCTTTTGAAGGTTATCCCAAGTTAAGATTTTATTTTCCACAGCTAACCAAGTAACAAGTCTGATTTTTAAAGCAATTTCCCAGGACCATGGGCTCCTCCTCCAGCCACCAATCTACTGTTGCCAAAGTTTTTTTGCTATGGCACAATAAACATTTTTTACTGATAGTATACCTGATTTGTCTCCACCGATCCAAATTAATTCATCGATTTTGTTTTGTAGTTGTAGCCCTAATCCAATTAAAACCATACAATAGAAGTCCCATTCCTCTGCCAATTCTCCCGTAAGGCATAGTTCGACACTATCTTTCCACTATGTAGTTATAATCCCTGGCATGTTTATACATCTATCTTTATAGAGGTATCTTATGTTTTTGCGTTCTAAGACTGTTAAGAGTTCTTGGGAGAGCAAGGAGGAGTTCCCCAACCCCATAATCCAATCTTTTCCTATTATAACTGAATGTCCAAACCTAGGGCTCCAACTTAACCAGTGAGTAATAAGGTGTATAGAGTTTAATAGATTTTTCCAAGTCTGTGAAGCTAAAGACGATTTATTTGAAGTCGATCTGAACCAAGTAGGGACCAAACTAAATGGTAGATATTTGTCTTTGATAGCCCTATCCCAGATTCCATCCTTCATCATCACTCACCACAAGGAGTTTCCTGCCAATGCTCTATTAAAAAGAAAAGTATTCCTTAATCCCCAACCACCAAGGAGCTTTGGTTTGGCAATAATTTCCCAACTACACAGTTGGAGATGTTGTTTTTCACTACAACCCAACCAAAGAAAGTTGAAAGTTAATTGTCTGATCTTGTTGAGCATAGAGATTGGTATAACAGCCAATGCCATCCAATATGCAGGTTGGCTTTCAAGTACAGCTTTGATAAGAATGAATCACCCTCCAAGAGATAGCCATCTATTACACCAATGTCCGATTCTTTTTTTCGAATTTTTCTAAAAAGCCATCTCCATTCTTTATTCTTATATTTTCTAGCTTTTATAAAGTATTTGAGATATTTGAAACCTTCAGAGAGGTCGACAAAGTTGTAGGAATAGTCTTCTTTAAACTTTTGTAATAACTCCCCTTGTAATCCAAAATAATGAAATGTTGACTTTGACATATTTACCTTCAAACCCGTAATGAATAATGGGTGTAGATCGAATCTGGGTTTCTACCTTCTACTGCCAAATCATAGGGCGTAACTCCTCATCGTGTAATAATACCTGTAGTTAACCGATCGGCGGATAACTCAATTTGGTTTTTCTTTATGTTTGGGGTTAATGACATCGAGTTCGAGTTCGGAGTTAGTAAGGAGGACCGTACTTTAACCTTCTAGAAACTACCGTTACCTGAGTCTTCTGGAAACTTCTTACGTGAATCTTCTGGAAACCTCTCAAGAGTTTTAAGAGATTGCGTATCTCCTTTGATTCATGTAAAGAGGCCTTTGTCACGATGAGAATATGGTCCACACAGAAAAGATAGAGTATCTTAACAATCCTGGAGAGCTTCACCCCCGTCAAATTCCCTTCGGCCTGTCCTTTCTTTAGCAGCAGGCTAAGTCCTTCCATTACTAAAATAAATAGCATTGGAGATAATGGGAATCCTTGCCTTAGTCCTCTGCCACTCTAGAAAAAAGGAGAAGTCTCTCCATTTATTAGAACAACAAATGAAGCAATGACCACACATCTCATAATCCAAATTGTAGTTGGAAGGCCAAAACCAGTTTGAATTAGTGTCAATCTTAAGAAATCCCGATTTATACAGTCGTAAGCTTTCTTTAGATCCAGCTTTAAAATTAATGCCTTCATCTTTTTCAATTTTATAATATGCAAACATTCTTGAGCCATGCTTATGGCATCCAGGATCTGTCTACCTTTTAAAAATCCCAGCATTTTACCCGATAAAGACCTCGAAAGGATAGGTTTTATCCTATTTGCAATAACCTTTGCTATCAGTTTATAACACAGATTACATATGGCTATAGGTCTATAGTCACCAAAAGAAGAAGGATTGTTTTCTTTAGGGATTAGTACCAGAAAATTCAAGTTTAGAGAGCTTATCACCTTTCCTCTCTTCCTGGAATCCTCCATCACTTCCAACAGTTCGTCCCCTACCAAGTCAAAAAAGTGAGTGAAGAACTCAACCATCCAACCATCAGGTCTCATACTTTTGTATTTTGCAAAAAGCTTGAGTACTTCCCATATTTCCAACTTTGTACAGGGTCTATCAAGTAATAAAGAGTCCTCCTCGGTTACAAAACGTGGAAAAAGTCCGACTGTATGGACTTGATCATCTAAAAGTGGTTGTTCCACTTCTTAAAAAAAAACCTCTAAAATATCTGGTGGCCTCTTTTTTGAGGGCCTCTTGTTTGCATCGGACCTGCCCGTCCTCATCCAGAACTTCCCAGATATGTTTATTGTTCCTTCTAGAACTTGAAAAATGATGAAAAAACTTTGTATTTTCATCTCCACTTTTTAACCAAATGGCCATGCTCCTCTGTCTCCATAGTTCCTCTTCAAAGAGGAGAAATTTATTTCGCTCTTCCTCCAAAAACTTTATGTGGCAGTCTGTTGCTTGGCTCCTCACCTCCCTCGATTTTTCTTGATAAGAGACAAGTAACTCCTCCTCCAGTTTTTCTAATCTTAAAAGTTTTTTTCTTTATTTTTTCTTTTGCCCAGGCTTTAATGCGTTGTTTTAATAATTTCAATTTCCACACAAATATTTGTTGGACCCCTAATTCAAACACAAATTGTTGGTCATTCCAGACTTCTTTCACTATAGTAGCAAACTCTTCTTCTTTCAACTATGTCGAACTTAACTTAAAAGGGTAGGTTGTAGGATGTAGATTATATTCAAGTTGCAAGAGAACATGTACATGATCTGATAAATATGGACAGTCCACCCAGGGCCTGTATCTTCCAACATAGCTTAAAATATCCTCTGACATATATACATGGTCCAGTCTTTTATAGATACTCTCAGCTCCAGCTCTTCCATTCTGCCAAGTTGGAGCTAAAACATCTAGTAGTATATCTACCAGGCGATTCTCCTGAAATGGCTCTTTGAAATACCCTGCCAATTGATCAAGTTAATTCAATGCTCCCCAAACCTCAACAACACTAATTGTAAAGTTTAAATCCCCTGCAACTATCGTATTTTTGTGAGACAACATACCTCTAATAGCCACCTTATCCCAAAAAGATTTTTTGTTGATACAAGTTCCATGGGCATTTAGGAGAGAGAACGACTTGTTATTCTCCAAACAAGTACATGTCATAAAAATACCACCATAGCTAAGGTAAGAGTCTAGATCAAGTTTATTTGGATCCCAAGTCACCAAAAGTCCCTCGGATTTTCCCACCGATCTTACAGCACAAGTTAACCAATTAGGACAAAACAAATTCATAAAAAACCTAGCCTTGTTTTCATCCACCAGTGTTTCTTAAAGAAAGATCATATATGGATTTGTCCTATACAAAAGTCTGCGCATGGAGACCGATTTCAGGGTCCCCCCTCCCCCCCCACCCCTCTGATATTTAAGGAGAGAAAGATCATGATTTATCCTTGGCTAAGGCTTTCATGCCTCTAAGCGCCCCATTATCAGTGGAATTGGAAAGAAGCAAGTATATAGTTGAAGGAAGGGTGACTATTTTTTTGCGCGCACTCCGAGTTTTTATGGGAGAGATCTCATAACCTAAGCCCTTTGACCAAGTAAAATCCTTTCCTAAACCCTCCCTGGTCTTCTCCAATAGTCCAGAGACTCCAGTGGAACCCAATCTTTGTATTACATTCCTCCACTAATAGGTAGGGATAGGGATAGGGATAGGAGTAAGAGCCTCTATGTATGTTGGAATCGGGGAATCCAAAACATCTCCAATGGAGCTTTCTCCTAGTTCTGGTTCCCTAAATCCTGGTAGAAATCTACAATCCCCCTCTGTCTCACTGGTCACAACCCCGAATCCCAATGAATCCTCAACCACACTAGTAAGATTTCCAATAGGAAAAGAGCAGTCCCCCACAGGGTCACTAGGTTCAACCCTTTCTCCCCTAGGCTCCAGAATCTCAGACTGAGCATTACAAGGGTCCATTCTTGAGGAACTAAAATTATGAATTTGATAAAATTAAACCCCCCCCCCCCCCCCAACAGGAACTAAAAATTATGAATTTGATAAAATTAAACCCTTCTGGATCGTCTGGTTGTCAACAAGAGAGACATGTGGAGTACTAGCTTCCAGAGAAGTGGAGGAATCCAGAGTATCATGTTCCCAAGCCGATAACGAAAAAAAAGAGAGATGGACATAAAGATTTTAACTTACCTGTGACTGTGCCCAAATTTTCAGGTTGTTTTGCCACCTTTGGTGTTGAGAAATCGGTGTCTAAATCGTAGGAGTCCACCCCCGGAGAATCAAATCTAGTCGTCTTTCTAAGTTGTGAGTCTTCCGACTCCACCTCCTCAGAAAAACCCTAACAATCCCTTCTCAGATGGCCAGTCCTCCAGTAAAAATAGCACCTAAAAGGGATACCAAGATAGTCCAGTTTTTTACTCGTGGTGTGTCCTCGTCAAACTATCTCTAAGGACTCCAATAAACCAGAGTGTATATCAACTTCGACTAACACCTTACCCATAAGTTTATCAGGTGTAGATAGAGATAGTTCATCAACTTTTATAAAGCAGTCGAGCACATTGCCTATGGCTTCCAATGCTTTCGCGTTCCATAGTTGTAAAGGTAAACCTGGTAACAGGACCCAAAGATGGTGAAACTTAAAACAGTCGAGAGCTGGATCAAAGCTTACCCTCCAGCGTTTTAACATCGGACTACCTCCTTCAAATATCCAAAGCTTGTCCAGGATAAGGGTTGTGTCTTCTGCGCTTTTTAAGCAAAATCCAAACCAACCCCTCGGCATAAAAAACAATTATGGCTCATACCCAAAAAGTGGAGACCAAGAGGTCTAAACCCAGTTTGTAATGGAAGTTCTACACATAGAACGGTAGGACAGATGTCCCACCAACGCACAGAGTGCCAAACTAATTGTTTCCTCTAAACCTATATCACCTCCCAACACCATGTTTCGCTTTGACAAATTTGGGATCCACTACTTCGAACGATACTTTCCTCTACCTGAAAGCCTGTGATTAAAATCTCCTTGCTTTTTACAACCCACAGGCCTCCCTAAGTCAACCCGACCTCCTACAGGTTTTACATCTTCTCTCTATCGAGATGGTAAGTCTCCAGGTACATTCGCAGAAGTAAGGGGAAAGTCAGGAACACTATCAGTCTTTTTCGTCAACGAAGGAATGGGATAATGTGACGAAATTGACAGTTTCGAGGAGTTATGTTCGTTAACTGCTCTAAGCGCATCAGTCGAGGAAAATAAGTCGGCACTTTTTCATATTTCCTCGTCAGTCACACCCATAAGTGTGGTGACCTAGAGGATCCAACACAGAAGCTTCTTTCAACGTAAGAGACTCTGCCATACTGAACTCCACTTGCTACCCACCAACCTGACGACAAGACCTCAGCTCAAGCTACAATAAAGACTCAGCTCCTGTGTTTTAAGGGAAAACTCCAAATTACTGACTGAAGAGACTGCAACCTCTCTCATAATGGACTATCTATGTTGATTTTATGATAATAATGATTAATATTGATTAAATTTAGTTTATATTCTTCAGAGTACAATTTTGTTCAATTGGTATTTATCCTTTTCATCATGTTACTTTCTATAAACCAAAAATTGAGGGGAGTTACTAGAATTTTTCTTTTGTTTGATAAAAGGTGTAAAAATGACGTGGGATAAGAGGCATTCAAATTGTCTCATTTTTTTGGTTAAATTTGGTTTTAAATCTGGTTGGAACTATGTTGGAAGTCAAAGTTCCACCCTTGTGATGGGAATTTTTCCCATGAAGCTTTGCCCTAAAGGTTTTGGCCAATTTTATGACTACCTAGATCATCAATTTTTTGAAAAAAAATTATCAGAACAAGTGAAACTCTGACTTGCTAAAAAAACAAGAATCACCAGAAATGGGGTGATCTGAGTGCCCTATAGTTGATGCCGTAAAAACAAAAAATCTCATTGTAAAACTAAAATTTATATGTGGTGAAGTTAATGCATTTATTAGAGTCTGCATCCCTTGGTTCCATGTCTAGTATTTTTTTTATTTTCATGTAACATTTGTGAATGGAAAATTGTCAATAACTATTTGGCATAACTAATTTGATGTATATAATAAAAGTTACCAAGCTCATTTAATATTATATTTATGGGTGATTGTTTTTATAACAAATGAATTGTTTGTAGTAGAGTTTTTTTCTTTAACACGAGAAAATAGATAAGTGTGAAGTACATTTATTAATCTATATGATACATGCATATATACATTCAGATGACATTTTGATTCATCTTCCAAGGTCTCTTGGACTCCCTATGATCGCTACAATAACTTGACTCTTCATATTTCATCAAGTTCGTAACCCTAACAGATTACGTTTCCAACATTCCCCCCCTTAATCTGAAGGGGTGTATGTGAGTCCAAGGTGAGAGCTTATATCTGAAATTGGGCAGCTGAAATATGGAAGTGTGTGACTACCGATGGTTGAATGTGCTCTCTAAATCTAGTGGTTTTGGGATGAGTGCAAACCAAATGATGGTGGTGGTTTAAGGAAGACCACAAACCAATCTGGTGGTTTAAGGATGACCAAAACCTCTAGAAATTGGCTCTAGGTTCAATCTTAGCCAGAACATTTCCCAAGTTAGCTAGAAGTTGAAGTTAATGTCTTATGTCGATTGGTTTAAACATGACCATAAACTATTATGTACTAGAATTTGAAAGTCTTCTACCAGGTGGAGGTTTAAGGAAAACCACAAATCGTTGTCTAACAAAAGATGTAAGTCTTCTACTAAGTGGTGATTTAAGGAAAACCACAAACCAATCACGCTCGCTTGTTACTGCTCGATTGATGGGACTTCAAAACTTGAAGCCTCACTATCAATCGTTGATGTTGTTCCCCCCTGTCAAGTACAAAGTGAGAAGATGCAAATCTTTCCACTGCAAGATGTGTCAATACTCAAGAGTGAATTCTACAGTACAACTGAGATAGCTTCTTGACTATTGATGACCATCGCCAAGAAGTGATCCACTCATAATGGTTCTTTACTCTTGCATATTTCTTGATGCAAGAACATTTGTTCGGAGGATGATTGTGTTTTCCACAATGCTCACAAGGATGAAAATCGATGCACTAATCTTCCATGTGGCCAATTGTTAGGGACCTAACCTCCCTAACCCCTCACGTAGGTAGAAGAATATAATTCCATGTAATAAAGGCCAATATTAATAAGGCTTAGCAATAAGGAAGAATAAGTCAAATGTAAGAATACCTAATAGAAGCTTCCACTTCTGGAAGGATCTTCCTCTATATTGTTCTTTTGAATAGATAGAGTATAAATAAAAGTAGAGGGTATGAGAAATCTTGTCTTGGATATTATTGTAATAGAGCTTTGCTTTGTTGGAGGTTTCCCCCTCGAAGAGGCAAGTGAACATTGCTATTAGTAATCAAAGTGCTATTTCTAGTGTTATTCAGGTATTATTCTGGTATTGTTCTGATTATATCATTCTTTCTTTGTCATTTCTAGCTAAAATATTTATGTTTTGCATACTATTTTATATCTGGAATACTACACAAACTCATTGACAATGTTTGCATATTGGAATCTGCTCTTGAACTAGAGTAGGTGAATGTGAACTATCTTCCATAAGTCCAGCACTTCAGAATTGGATCGGTTTGGTATATTCTAGAATATGAAAGGTGAATTCCTTTTCATATCTGATATCGGTTCTGCACTTGTTATTTTTTATTTCTTCCCAAGGTCTGATGATCTGCTTGGAAAGAGAAAGTTGAACGTCATATGTACTTGAATCTGGAGTTGTCTCACTAAGTTGTTGTTGCGTTGGCTATTGATTTGAATCAACATCATCATCTTCTTCGAAAAGATGGTTTTTTTGAACGAGGAATAGTTTAGACTGTTGTCGAAGATTCTTTCGCTCAAGTGCATCATGAATAAGTCGAGTCTAAGTTTGCAGCAATGCTGCTTTGGCTTGCAAAACTTGCAAACATGTTACAACAAACAACAAAGTGGTTTTGTCAATGGTAATTTTATTATCCACAAAAGAGAGGATTAGAGTGTTCAATAACTCTAACAGTTCCTCAACTCGAGCCATTTTAAAGAAAAAATTAGATGTCGGGGTTTCTTACAACTCCACCTATACTTTACAATGCAAGCTTATAAAAAATAGGGTGTCAACCTCTACCAAAAATGCACCTGTTTACAATGTAACTTAACTTCAAAAAAATGGTACAAGTAAACTTACAAAAAAATCTTTTCTCATACATTGGTGTACCCATAGCTCCTTGATCGTTCTTGCACACTAATCACAACCACCCATGATCATTCTTGCACGTTAATTGAAATTGGAATGAAATACTCTAGTACATGAGCCGAATGAAATATGACCAGAAATTCGATCCACATTGATGCAACTCGAACATCATGCTCAGGGTTTCACATTGTTATCATTAAATGCTTCGAATGCTAAACGAACTCCATATTTTTCCCATCCTACTCTCTTGACACAACTTTGTGATGGAAGATTGATACAACTTTGTGATGGAAAATGTATGATAGAAACCATTTGTCGCCTTCAAGGATCACTGTCTTTTGGGATCGTAACATGATAAAATGGTCTTAATATAGAGAGAAGGCCACTCAATTTTATCACCAAACGCTTTAGATGTAACACAGAGCGTGGGGAAGTTGTTTCTCTCTCTCTTTTTATCACTGAATGCACTAATTGCTTTTAAGTGAAGTAAGAATTATGAAATTTGTTGCCTCGTAAACCACTTTACAAATGAAATAATAATCGAAGATTAAAAAATACAACAAACAAAATTAGTGTGATATGATTTATGTGCATAGGTTATCACCCTTAAATTAAACAACAACAAGAATCGTTGATAAACAAAATGTGATAGTGTGCCAACAACACGCACCATCACCCTTGACACGACCTACACCTTCATTGTGAAGAAACCAATACTAAGAAACCTTTGCTTTGCATTGTGGACACAATCGTTGCCCTTGACATGACTCACACCTTTTCTCTAAAGAGGTCGATACTAAGAAACCTTTTCTCTCCATTCTTGACATGGCATGCACAATTTTTCTATTCATATTTTGTGCAAATCAACCTTCTCTTTCCATCAGAAGGAGAGGAGGACAATGAGGGGTATTTTGTGTTTATCCCATAGGACAACATGGTTTCCAATGTGTCGGTCGTGGAGCGAGTGTTTAGGGGTTTCAACGTCAAGCAGGTGAGAAAGATGTAGGAAAAGGTTGTGAGTTTGATTACCCGTTTCATTTACATGATGAATTCGACAACGAGCGATTCAAAGGCGGCGAAGTCTGTCTGAGATGCGTTTGACATTAGTGTGGAGAAGGTGGTGGTGGATTTCTACAAGAAATTCTTCTTCTCTCTCAAAATTGGATTCTCTTGGTCATCTTTCTTCTAAAACCTTTGTAGGAGAGTCTCCTTCAAAATTTGAGAATAATATGTCTGTGTCCATGCGAAGATGGACACTGGGTGAAAAGTTAGTGTATGTTCAAGTTTTCCACAAGGACAATGGTGCCACTAGAATTGTCCACTACACTAACTCTTATCTTCCCATTCGCTCTCTATCACCATATATACCTGAAAAGAAATCAATCATGCTCTTATCAAATATTGTGCAATGAGTGAATTACAAGGCACTGGTCCCTTTAAATGAATATGGCGTTCAAGGTTAGAATAAATAAGAGGAACAATTTTCACTGGAATGGATATTTCCCTTCAATGACTGACACATTTGGGTCAGGGAATAAGAGAACATACTTCCAAAAGTTGTACAAGATAGAAAAATTGTAGTCGACAATACCATTAGGAGTTCCAAGAAGACCAATGTGGAACTCGTGGTCAAAACTTCTCTTGTGATGGAGGGTTTACTGCGAAGATGGCATCAGAAGTATGAACTGTGTAATTGTCTGCAGAATCGAAGAGACTCACTCCGTGCACATCAAAAGAATCTTAGAAATCATATTTTGTCCATCAATAACCAAATTTTCGGAAGGAGATAGGCACGAGAGGATGCTACAATATGAAAACCCTAATTAGAAAACCTAATGCTATGAGAGTGATTTCACGTAGATCGAGGAGGCCATGAATCCACCTGCTAATAGCCATGAGAAACATTTTGCATAGAGAATAGATCAGAGAAGGAAGAAGGGCATTTTCTACATGCGTGGGGAGAGGAAACCTCTAGGAAGACACATGCAAGAGTAACCACAGACCTCATATTGGTAGAAAAAACAATCAATTAGGTTAGGGTTTTAGCGAGGCAGATGATTGGACATCATAGATGGTAGACTGACATGTAGGTAGAGGGATCATAATGGCATGTAGGTAGAGGGCTGAAACTGTGAGGTTTTTGTATTCCAGAAGAAAAATGTCCAAATGCTTGGGGAATAACGAAACTCAACTATGGATAACAAACCAAAGATTAAACAAGGCCTGTGAACTAAGGCGCTCTGATACCATTATTAGACACACGGGAATATAGATAAGCGTGACGTGCATTTATTAATCGATACGATACATGTATATAAACATTCAGATGACCTTTGGATTCATCTTCTGAGGTCTATTGGACTCCTTATGATCGCTACAATAACTTGACTCTTCATATTCCGTCCACTTCGTAACCATAACGGATTACGTTTCCAACATTTGTTTTTTCGAAGAAAGCTTTGTGGAACATCCATCGAATACTTCCCATGATCCATGGATGGTAAGTAAGGTAAACCGTAGCCCCAAGGACCATGAGAGTCAAACCCGTGATCTCCCCGACTTCAAAGGAGAGTACACACATCTGGCATCGAGACTAATTGAACTAACCCTCATGGTTTATTTGTAGTAAAGTTTGTGGATACACATTGTATTAATATTAAAAATGTTTTTAGCATGTTTAATGGATATTCCATCCATCAATGAATTTAATTAAGGCTATTATGATATTATTGAGAATGGTTTAAGTTTAAACTATATATATATATATCATAAGTGTATCATTAATAATAATAATCATCTATTTTTAAGGTCATGGCCAAGTCAGACATCAAATCAAATTGGTGTATGAGATCCCCTTGTTTGTGGGACAAGGGACCCCCTCTATGTAGGGATTTGATTGTTAAAGTTTACAAAGGTATACACACCCTATCCCCTTTGGATTTGAACCTGTAGCCTCCAAGGAGGAAAAACATGTTCTTAACCATTAGACCCACTCAAAAAGATTAATATATAATTAATTTATAATATTTAAATAAATAAATAATATCTAATATTTAATCCCAAAATATATGTAAATAAAAAGCATGAATATAAGTATTTTTTTTTTGTAAGTGAGTGTAAGAAGTTGTATTATTGCAAAAATATTATGATACACAAAAGGGGGGGCTCTTGGTCTGCCTAGTAGGAAACCAAACTAGGGGTTCCTAAGTTGCGCTTACTGATATATATGAGGGGTGGGATTCGTCTGCCACCAGGGGAAACCAGACCAGTTCCACCATAACCAGTTTGAAAAAGAAAAGAAACACAAACATAAAGAGCAGAAGTTGAGACAACCCACTAGGCTCGAGAGGGTAGTGGGTCGAACTAACCATTCAACTAACCATTCACTAGTCCAGGACAATGATGTGTTTCTTCCCGCCATCCGCTTGGCTCTTGTTGTCCTCCTTCTGGGAGATCGTGTGAGTATTCCTTATTTGGGTTAGTGCACCGTGTCGATCGACTGGTGTGATGTCCATGTGATGGACATAGCGCATATAGAGGTGAAATTGAGTAGCCAAATGCTCCATCTTGGATTTCTGATCCTTCTCAACCTCAACTAACAGTTTGTTAATAGTTTCTAGACTGTTGAGGTGACTTAGAATTTCGTCCAGCATTTTCTTGTGTTCCTTGTTATCCTCTCGTCTGGCGTCTTCCATTTCCGAACTCACTTTGTTGATCATCATCTTAGTTAGCCATGCCATCTCCATTGTTTTATGGTAGAGGGTTTCCCTGGGCTGCGTGGCCCCCAGATCAATTACCCGGTCTGCTTCATGTGTGAGTGCATCCCATGCTTTGCCTTTGCGTTTTTCTTTTATTTCCTTTTCCCAGTGGGTAATGGTCGCTTTTCCTTTCGGTGCAACCAGAGTTTGGAAGGTGCCCTTTGCATATTTTTCCGCCTGCTCCATTCTTGACACCCGTCGTGGACTATTCGGAACTTCATTTCCAAGGGGATTCCTCTTCCTATGCGTTTGCTTCATTCGCACCATCCCGCTTGGCCTATCGCGGCTCCTTTGCTGGTTGCTCAACCTGTACCTCACTTCACAGGGATTCTTCCTTTCCCTGCCCTTGTATCTGTGATAGCCCCTGCAGTTGCGCTTCTTTTGTTTGCATCTATTCATGTTGTCTCTCCTCTTATTGATCTTCTCCTGCTGCAAGCTTGTCCTTCCAATCATGGTTTGCCTGTAGTGGTGATCCCTCCCGTCCTTTTTCCCCGTTGCGGCTCATATGATCATGATGATTTGTCCTTTATCCATGTGCGGGTCCCTACCCTTGCTCGCTTGAGATCCTACTATGTTTCTCTTCGTACCTGTACTTTGGCATGGAGGCTTGATTCTGAGCCATGTCACTCCCTCATGCCTTACGTAATTCATTACATGCGGTTTGTCGTCTGTACTTTCCCACGTGCTTTCCCTGCAACTCTTTTTGTCGCAAGGGTCTTCTTGTCGTACCCCCGCCTGTTGTTTATGAGGATCCTGCATGGTAATTGGTGGTCGAGTGTTCGACAATCATATCCTTCCTAGGTCCTGCGTGCCTGCCGCTAGGCCTTGTGCTACCCTTCTCGATGTGACCTTCCTTGCTTAATCAGCCTTCACGGTCTTTTGTCGCTAGGTGGATGCAGTCTGATCTGAGTTATCCATTCAGGATGTTGATCCAGGTAGTGTCTAGTCCCAGAACTTCCTTACCAACCCCCTCGTTGTCTAGCATGTCCGCCAGGCCATTCACTGACCTACGGAATTAGCGCAACTCCACTGTGTTCAGAGTTTTCAGATGCACCTCGATTTTCTGTGGGGAAAGTGACAGGCACCAGTGTCTTTGAACCTTGCCCACTCTGGTGCCATTCTCGAGTCTCTTCGTCGTGTTGATGAACACGGTGGAGTCGTCTTCCACAATAGTGTTTTTCATCCTTTCACGACTTAGGATTTCAAGGCCAAGCTCCAAATTCTATTGCGTTGTTGGTTGAGTTTCCCATACTCCCAACGTACAGTCAGATGATGTTACCACCATTGTCTCTGATCACCCCTCCCATCCCTGCCACTCCTGGATTTCCTTTTGTCACCCCATCAAAATTTAATTTGAGGGATCCAAACGGAGGGGGGGTTCAGTTGCGGTCTCCTATTTGGAGTTGCGGTTCCCACCCTACCATTATGCTTTTGCGCCCATCTTTTAGGTGAAAAAAATATAGGATGCGGGAGTCCTGGTCTGTGAGTTGTGTTTTTTCCTTCTTGCAGTTGCGACTCTGCACCATTTCTCGTATTTGTGAGATTATTGCATCCTTGAGCTTTCCTTCCGGTAGGATTTCATTCCTAAAGATGCATCGGTTCCTTTCTTTCCATATTGCCCAGATAATCATCCCCGACGTTAGATTCCAGCAGAGGTTCACCATTTCATTTTCATTGTAACTCTCATTCCAATTATTGATATTTGCGTTGATGTTACCCCGGAACCAATTGGACTGGCAATAGATGTTTCCTCCTTAGCTTGACAGAGGTGGCAACGAGATGGACCTATATAACCCCTTTTCCTAAGGTTTTCCTAGGTTAGAATTCGGTTGTGGAGAACTAACCATTCGAACATTTTGATTTTTGGCCATTGGGGGCTGCACCAAATCTTTCCCCACTATTGCGTCGGGTCCTCTTGATCCTAGTCCGCGATGTAATACTGTGCTTATTTTAAGTTGTATTCCCCACCATTTTCCCTGCCCCACCTTAATTGGTCCTCATCCTCTGAGACTGCATTTTTCCTTTTCCCCAGTTCCTCTTCCACCTCTTCCGTTAGAGTTGTGATCCAGTCTCTATTTTGTGGATTGAGCTTGTCCTATGTCCTCCATCTATCGCTATCATTTTTTTGCTTCCAGTAGTGATGGATTTTTGTTTTGCCTTGCATTGTCATTTCCTATTGGAGCTCCTCCCTGTCCAGATTTTCCATTCTGGGTTCCTGTTGCCACGCGTCCTCCCAGAATCTGGTTGTTTGACCATTTCTGACTTCTCAGAAGCTGTGTTTATGGATCCATTTCTTGTTGCACCAAGCGAGATTCCAGATGGTTGATCCCTCTCTTGTGCCCATGAATCAAATTCGATCTTGGTCATTGATGTTCGGGGCATACTTGGCCTTCCAGAGGTTTTCCCACGGTACTGAATTATCCTTGACCCATCTCCACCAGAGTTTCACCCCGTAGGCTTCGTTGGTTACCTGTGGGTCCTTTAACCCCAGGCCTCCTTTTCCTTTTGGTCTACAAACCTTCTCCCAGGCTACCAGGGCCCATTTCTTTTTATTTTCAGCACCTCACCATAGGAAATCTCTTTGAATGGCTCTTATCTTTTGTAGTATTCCTTTGGGAGCGGGGAACACTGACATCATATACGCTGGAATTGTTTGTAGAACCACTTTGGTAAGGATAAGCCTCCTTGCCAGGTTGAGAGCTTTGTAAGTCCAATTTTTTACCCTCTCCTGCAGTTTGTTGATCACTCCTTCCCACGTTGCCATTTTGCATACTTTGTCTGTCAGGGGGATTCCCAAGTATTTCTTTGGGAGCGTTTTGCATTCAAACCCCAGAATGTTGGCCAAGTTTCTTTGAATTGTAGGATTAGAGTTGAAGAAATAGATTATGGATTTGGAGTGGTTGATCTCTGCCCCTGAGACTTCCCCAAAGTCTTCTAAGATTCTTTTATAGGTTTTTGCTTCCTTGACCATGGGTGTGCCATGGAGTAGGGTGTCATCAACGAATTGTTGGTGTGTGGAGGTTGGAAAGTTTTCGAAAGTTTTGATTCCTTTTAGTTCCCCTGCTGCAGTTGCACTTTTTATGCTTTTGCTGAGCCCTTCCATCATCAAGATGAACAAGAAGGGGGATAACGGGTCTCCTTGTCTAATGCCTCTCAAAGGCCAGAAGGGTTTTGTTGGGGCTCCATTGATTAGAAGCGAGTAGCTTGTCGTTGAGACTAGATTGAAAATCCAATTGATCTAGTGTTGTTCAAACCCAAAGGCTTCCAGCATCTTGGCCATACAGTGCCAGCTAATTTTATCGTAAGCCTTCGCCAGGTCAAGTTGGATTATCATCCCCCCTCTCCTTTGGCTTTTCAGCGTGTGTATAAGATCGTGGGCATGGATGATGTTGTCCAGTATTTGTCTTCCTTCTACGAAACCCGCCTGTTCCTGTGAAATCAGTGTGGGTATGAGAGGTTTCAGTCTATTGGCTATGACTTTGGAGATGATATTGTAAACTATATTGCATAAATTTATAGGCCTGTAGCGATCTGCGGTCCTTGCTTCATTTTCTTTTGGGATCAGAGTGATCATTGTGGCATTTAACGCTTTCAAGATGGAGGTTGAGCATCTGGAGTCTTCCACCACCCCATAAACATCATGTTTAACCACTTCCCAGCATGCTTTGAAAAATTCCACTGTGAATCCATTTGGACCTAGGGCCTTTCCATTGGGCATCTCCTGGACCACTTGGTCAATTTCCTCCTTTGTTATGGGTTTGCTTAGATTGATATTTTGTTCCTCGGTGACCAATCTGGGGATGTGTTGAGTTATCCTTTGTATGGCCTCAGTTCTGTCTTGGTTGGGTTCCTGGGCTATCCCCTGGAAGTGATTAACCAATGTATTTTCAATTTCCTTGTGGGATTCTCTTTCAATCCCATCCTAATCCCTAATTTTCAAGATTTTGTTGGGGGTTCTTCTTACAATGGTTGTTCTATGAAAAAACTTGGTATTTCGCTCCCCTTCCTTTAGCCACTTAATTCTTGACTTTTGGCACCATAGAGTTTCTTCTTGCTAGCATCTTGCTTCCCATTCCTGGGTCATTTGGATCTCTTCTCTTTTCTGATCCTCTGTGTAACACTCGCCTATGCAGAGTTCCTGGAGTATCCTCATTCTATCCTCGATATTTATTTTTTCTTGGTTTATGTTTCCAAATATTTCCTTGTTCCACTCCTTGAGTTTGTGTCTGATGTACTTGAGTTTGTGTTTGATGTACTTGAGTTTATTATAAAGTTTGAGCATCCTTGTCCCTTGATCCAGTAATTCCTCCCGCCACCATTGGTTGATGTTCTCCTTGGAGGTGGGATGTTCAATTCAAAATTTCTCAAATCTAAAAGGTATGTTCTTCGGAGTGGTTTGGAAGTTTACTTCCATTTGAACTGGTCAATCGTCTGAACCCTCCCATGGAAGGATGTTGCAATCTAAAGTTAGTCCCTGCAGAATGATGGATTTCGACACTAGGAATATATTTAGCCCTGTGGATACTTGATAGTGATTAATTTGTTTGTTATTCCATGTGAACTGGCCATTGTTGGTTCTAATGTCCACCATCTCCATTGTATCAATGAAAGCTGAAAATTCCTCTGCATCTCTATCCAGTCTCCTAGTGCCCCCTTTTTTCTCTGCAAGTGTCATGATGATGTTGAAGTCCCCTGTCAAGATCCACTAGAGGTTCTTGGATCGGCTCTTTAGATTTTCTAGGTCTAGGAGCATTCTCCTTTTGTCCTCCAACCTCTGGGGACCATACACATTGGTGCATAGAATCACCTCAGTGTTACCTATAATTTGCATGTTAACCGAAAGTGTCTGTCTCGTGGCTTCTGCTGCTAGTAGGTTCAGCGATTGTGGGTTCCATAAGCTGAGTATACCACCTACCATCTGTTGGCCTTCGACAACCAACATCTTGTACTTACTCCATTGTTTTTTGTTGATTGTTTCCATTCTGTCTACAATGCATTTTGTCTCTTGAATGAAACAAAGGTAAAGTTGTTCCTTCCTCAATTTATTTTTAAGGATTCTTTGCTTTCGTGGGTTGTTTAGGCCTCCTATATTCCATGTTATAATCTTCATTTAAATTTTTGGGGGGGGAGTTGGGAAAGAGATTTTTTATCTTACCTGAATTTATCAGCAGGGCTCCTAGTTCTTGTAGGGCTACGTTGTTTGATTTATTACCTTTATTTCGCCTCGTTTGCTTGGGTGAATGTTGTGGTTGTCCCTCGCCTGTTTTGATTCCTAGGTGTTCTATCTCGCCATGCATGCGCTTGATCCATTTGGTTTTTTCTTCCTCCCTTAGAAGAAAAAGGTATTGGATACAATCTAGTTGCTCCACTGGCACATTGTCTACTCCCTGCTTTTTCCATTGCTCCAATATGTTCGGGAGATCTAGTCCTTCCCTTTCCACAATGTCTCTGAGATCAGGATCTTTTGTGCCTACCTCGCTTGGTGTCATCTCCAAGTCTCCGTCTACCTCCTGCATTGGGGTGTTGGCGTCTTCATTTCCTCTTTCCATAGGACTTACGCTACCTCCTTGCTCCCTCTTATTGCTTGGAATATCCGTGTTCTCATGAGTTGCTTGTTCCCTAACTTCTCTAGCTTTTGTCTTTTCCTTTCCTCCTTCTTCCCCTTGTTTAGCCACGTCCTGTCCTTCTGGTCTAGTCCTGGCTTCCAGGTTGCTTCCTGTTGGGTCTTTTCTTTGTATCTTGTTTGCTTTGTTTCTGTGGTTCGGTTTTACAAACCCGTCCTCATCCTGCTGTGTTTTGGTGTTTTCCATTTCTTGTTTTTTATTGAGCGGACATTATCTGATTAGGTGTCCATGTTCATGGCATCTTCTACATCTAAATGGGATCTGCTCGTAGTCGATGCTTTGTATCCATTCCTCATCCCTGAATTCCAGGCTTATGGCTTCTGGGAGCGCCCCCGAAACATCCATCTCTATGCAAATCCTTGCATAGGATGTATATCTCCCTTCTAGGGTTGCTTCCGATGTTTTAACATATTTTCCAAGCTTGTTCCCGATTGCTTCAAAGGTGGACGACATCCAGTAGTCTAGTGGTAAGGAGTAAAACCTCAGTCGGACTGGGACATTTTTAAAGGTTTCTTTCTCTAGGGAGAAGTTTTTCTTCCACGGCCGCATGTACAACCCTGCTGAGGTGTGGAAGTATGCCCCCCCCTCAAAGACTTTATCCCTGTCCTCCAGGTTCATGAAGATTGTTGTGAAGAATCCTTTCGAGCCCAGGTGGAGTTCCACTTCTCTACTTGGCTTCCATTGATATTTTATCCAGTTGCGTAGTGTTCTTTCCGTGGGCCACAAACCCATGAACTTGCAAATTAGTGCATGTGTCTTCATCTGGTCCCGATAGAGTTGTGTTTGTTTCAGTATAACCTTGGGTATCATTATTGTTTTAGGTTTACATGGGTTGCGCCCATTTGCCCCACTGGGGTTTGCTGGTTCCTGCGCATCTTTCTGGGCTTCTCTGGCTTCCTCCCCCACGTGATCCATTTTTTCCTAGTTGCTCTCCTGGTTCTTTTTTGACCCTGATCCCGAGGTGCTTGTCAGCGATTCTTTGAAACCAACGCCTCATGGGCCTTTCCCCTGTCCACCGCTACCTGCTTGTATGGGGGGGTTCCACTCCCGCCCCCTTTGATAACCATTATGTACGTTGTTGAAATCACGACTATCAAACCCTAGCTTGCGATTTTTAAAAAATAACATGAATATAAATATAAACATGTTATTGAAAATATTTAAATTTTGGTATAAGCTTTATAATCACCTCACTTTCACTCATCAAACTAAACTAGTCATCATTGATTATATATATTTTAATTAATTGCCTTTCTTTAATTTATAGGGAAATTAACTATATATTTATATTTAATTGGTTTTATATGAATTATATTTAATTGGCTTTATATGAATTATATTTAATTGGCTTTATATGAATTAGAAGAAGTTTTGGATCATTGTTTTTATATTTAATTTAATTGGAGAAGACTTCGTAGATTTCATAGATTTGATTGAGGTATGAATCTTTAAATTTAAAGGATCCAAATTTAAAATGAATTTTTAAATTTTTAAAAGATCCAAATCCAAGATAAATTTATTTAAGTGTGTAAAAATTAAAAATAATTTTAATAATATATATATATATATGTGTGAGAGAGAGAGAATATTAAAGTGTAATTTTTTAATAGTGTTTTTGTATGATTTTGAAATTATATTTCCGTGGTTTAGAACAAGAATAATATTTTTTTTTTTTTTTTGAATGAGATATTTTATTTCTAACATTATATATCTGTGGTTTTGAACGAGAATAATATTTTTCTTTGGTTTTTACCTTTTTTTTCCAGAATAATCTTTGTAGTTTCTCTCTGTTTTAGAAAATTATTTTTGGCTTCTTCAACCGATTGAGTAATTGGACATGTGAAATGAGATGAGTCACTTTTTACTTTGATTCAATTTTAATTTAAAATATTTTTATACTAAAGAGATTTAAATATTTTTTATTTTAAGTTTTATAAGTAAAAGTTGTTTTGAGAGATAATAATTAATATCATTATTATGAATTAAAAAAAGATTTCATTTTAAAAGTCAATCCAAAATAATAATTGTTACGCTTTTTTTTCTCCTTTTCAATATGAGCACTCCACCACCTATTCCAAAAACTCATCCTAACAAGGAGAGACCCCCCAAAATCACCCTAGAGATCCTTTACGATTATATGGAATCAGTAGAAAAAAGGAGAGAAGAGCGAGATGCCAAAATCCAAATAGAGTTAGAATCATTAGAAAAAAGGAGTGAAGAAAGAGACGTAAAACTCCAAATAGAGCTAGAGGCAATGATTGATAAAAAACATTAAAGATATCATTCAAACTCAAATAGAGGATAGATATTTAGGGTTCAAGAGTGAATTGCAGACAATGAAGGATATGATTCAAGAAATGGAAAACATAAACAATCAACCCAAGAAGGAGGGGTTGAAGAAAATCACAACTTGAGAGATAGGATTAAAGAGCTAGAAGAAAAGCTAACCAACAATTTGACCCTCAGTAATATGGAAAACAATTTGGATATAAAACTCATCAAAGAGGAAATGAATAAGCTAATCGAACTGGACCATGAGCATAACAAAAGAGCCTTGAAACTCATAATTTTTGGTATAAAAAAAACAACAAGAGGAGGATACACTAGCAATAGTAAAAGAAGAATTAAATAATAAATCACAAATTGATACAACTTACCTCATAGAAGCAAAGAGGCTAGGAAAAGTAATTGATCACAAAGATAGGTTGATCCGTGTCAAAGTAAGTTGTAATGACCATAAATATAACATACTTAGTAAATCTCCGAGCTTAAAAGGGTTAGGGATATTTATAAATGAAGACCTCATTCCCGAAGACCAAGATGGATTAAGGAAGGAAGTTCAAAAGGTAAAAGAATCCAGGAAAGAAGGAAAATGGGCAATAATTAGAAATCAAAAAGTTATTGTTAGGGATAGAGACCAGAAGGATAATAATAAATAGGAATTTGAGACACTCGAGATCCTTTTTTGGAACTGTCGTGGCTTTCCATGTCGCAAAGGTCCTATGATAAGTTTGATCCCGAGTGATATTGATATTATCTGTCTAGTTGAAACTTTGGAGCATGAGAAGTCTAAGGTCCCTAGCATAAAAGGATTTGTCTTGTCGTCGGCATGGAACGAAAAATACCACCGTAGAAAGATAGGAGGCATAGCTTGTTATATTAGAAAGAACATTTCTCCTCACATCTAACTTCATAAGATTGACCCTCTCAATCAGTACATTTGGATAGAAATTTCATACACCAATGCTAAGAAGATGTATATAGCAATTTGCTATTTTGCACCTATTAATTCTAGGTTTTATAAGAAAAACAATCTAGATAACAATTGTCCCTATAATAATTTAGAACAAGATATTTATAGTTTGAAAAATGAAGGTAATATCCTCTTGCTAGGAGACTTTAATGCTAGGACTGCAACTAAACAAGCTACTCTTTTAACTACTAATTCCAACCATAATCCTTTATGGCTAGATGAGGACATCGTTTTATTTAATAGCTACAATAGCTCTCAAGACCTAATAATTTGCAATGGAGTAATGAAGTGGCCAAACTCCAACCAGATGACTTGTATTCATGGGCTAGGTAGTAGTGTTGTAGATTATGTGATATCTGATATCCCCGTTTCCAACCAAATAACAACTTTTGAGACCTTTTAAATGACCATGAGTGGAGCTACGATCATAAACCTTTAACCCTAACTATAAACTTTCCATGAACAAGAGTGCCATTGAAGAGAATTCCTAATAATCAAAGAGATTTCTTTGACAAAAGTAAAGTTGACATTTTCTTAAGAGATTTAATTTACTATTTAAACTCTCCTAACTTCTAAGGACAACATTGAAGAACTTCCCATCATAATTTTACAACTACTTTCCTACTTATAAGGACAACATTGAAGAACTCTATCATAATTTTACAACTACCCTTTCCACTTCTATTGACAAGTTCTCTTTCGAGGTGTCCTATAAAAAGAATAATAGAATGACCAACCCTTGGTATGATAAAGAATGTAAAATTGCTAGGAAATCCATTAGGGATGCTTCTAATGAGTGTTTAAAACTCGATAAGATCAATACGTACAAAGCCCTAATTAAAAGGAAAAAAAGGTATTGTATCTATAAAAGGCAAGAGAAACTTTCACAACTATATAAGTTGGATCCTAAGAAGTTCTGGAGCCAAATTCTAAACCGCAAGACTAAAGAAAATAATAGGATTCCCTTAAGGGACTGGAATTCCTACCTTAAAAGTCTTTACGAGTTCCCTAATGCCATGGACACCATTCCTATTGTCCCTACAAAGGAAGAATGTTTTTCTTTAGATGACATAGAGTTCAGGGTTAAACGGCTTGCAAATGGGAAAGATAAGGACATTAAAGGCTACCAAGTTGAAATTTTTAAAATCAGAGGGCCTATCCTTAACCCTCACATACACAAGCTCTTTAATTTAGCAGTCAAACAAGGCTTCCCTAAACCCTGGACACAAAGCCTCATTGTTCCTATTTTTAAAAATGGGGATAAAAACATTCCCTCTAATTATAGGACCATTATGATTAGCCCGATTTTAGCCAAGATTTATGGAATTATTTTGGAAAAGAAGATTATCCTTTGGCTAGAAAGTCACGATAAAAGAGCTAAAGGCCAGGTCGGGTTTAGGAGATATCATTCAACTATGGACCATCTTATTACCTTTAGGATCATTACAGAGGAGTTCTGCAATACTAAAACCAATCTTTCTTGTTGTTTTGTTGACTTTAGAAAAGCTTTTGACATAGTTCCTAGGAAAAACCTTTGGAATAAGTTGGAAGAGATCAAAGTGACTCTTGAGTTGAGGGTTGTTGCAATAAGGATGTATGAGAACGTTATTGCTAAGTTTAAAAACATTGAGGACTGGTCAAAAGAGATTAATTGCAATATTGGAGTCGAATAAGGTTGTCCCTTGTCCCCTACCCTTTTTGGCATATACATTGACAAGTTAGAAGATTGCTTGGAAAAAGCAGGTTGTGTCGGCCCTACTCTCACTGGTATAGTCATCAATCTTCTTCTTTATGCCGATAATATCGTTCTTATGGCAAGGAGTCCCCATGATCTTGAAAACCAACTAAGAATCCTCAAGGATTTTTGCTCCAATACGTGTATGACTGTTAATATTGATAAGACTCAGGTCATGATTATTAAATCCAATAAGATGCCTTATGATACCTTCGTATATGACAACAACAACTTGGAGGAAGTGACTTCATACAAATATCTTGGAATTGATATTCACCACAAGCTCAATTGAAATTATAGCATTGAGAAAATGATTATTGGGGGATGGAAAGCTTATTATGGGCTTGAAAACAATTGTAAATCAACTGATCTTTGGAGTTGGGATAAGAACAAACTCCTCTTTGAGACTCTTGTTACACCAATTATTATTTATGGATGTGAAGTCTGGGGCTGTAGTATCTCTCGTGAATCCTGGAGAAAGATAGAGCAAATACAAAAGAATTTTATAACCTATAATCTCAAAATTAAAGGAAATACGCCCTATCCCATCCTCCTCTTAGAAACAAACATCTCCCCCATTGAGAGCATGGCTATGACTAGATACCTAATGTATAAGAAGAAGTTAAGTGACATGGAAGACAAGAGGCTTCCTAAAATTGCTTCAAAACTGGGTCATTAACTTTTAATGATTTTAATATTGAAAAATATTAAAAAGAAATTGAGATATGAATTTTTAAATATTTAAAAGATTCAAATTTAAGATAAATTTATATAAGTGTGTAGATATTGAGTTTATTGTATGTAGTTTGGGTGGTTGGGAAAAATGGTTGTTACCCTACCTAGTTTCAATTCCTTGTAAGTGACATGTGATACCCTTAAATGGGTGAATATGATGCTCTCTTGTTGTTGAGCCCCCAATATTCTGAAAATGCTCGATCTCCCCATGTTCTCTCGTGGATTAAAAAAGAAAAAAAGAATGTGTAGATATTGTAAAAATTAAAATTAACTTTAATAATATATGTTTATTATATAATTTAATTGGATGATATATATTCATTGTATATTTTATTTGATAATATATAAGCGTTTTTATATAGTTTGGATTTTTATTTAGAGTTGGGATTCATAATTTTTTTCCAAGGAAACTCTCCCTCGCGTAGAACTCTCCGTCGACCTTGATTACGTGGCCTAACTCAGTGGGGACATTGAGGTCCAACAATCTCTACAATATATCAAGCCAATGACTTGACCCCAAGACCTCTTGCTTTATAACCACGACACTCATCCATTCAAGCTAACCCACTAGACATATATGGTCCATATGAGATTATTCAATGACATATGGCAACTATAATGGTTTTTTCAACACATGTAGAGGGAAATGAAACCATGACGTAGCAATGAAAAGAGTGTTGTGATAAGCAAACTGAATAACACCTACTTGAAATTCATTACACAAATCATCGATTGCTTTCACGAAGCCTTCCCGCTATCACAAATAACATATAACATATGATATTTAGTGGTCCATGGGATTATTTAGTGACATATGGCTTATATGGGTTGTAGTTATTGATCAAATATTACTTAATACATGTTACATCACCACTATTTGGAGTAGCGATAAGATGAAGACAATTATAATTATAATGATAATCAATTTTTTCATGTCATGCCAAACCAGACACCAAATTGGTGTATGGGACCCCCTTGTTTGTGGGACAAGAGACCCCCTCCGCGCAGTGATTTGACTGCTAAAGTCCATGTTAAAAGAAGAAATAAAGACAATTATTCAATTATGTTGACTTTTAATATATCTATGCTTAGGGATGTAAAAGTTGTCATCCTTCATTAGACTTCTAATGGACTATTAAGGACATATTGGTGAGTATGATGGATGAGTTATCTGACATCATGAATTCATTGGCAAAGGATGCTTAAGTTGTGCCATATAATGAGAAATATTCAATTATGTTGACCTTCAATTTAGCCATGAGCACGGATGTAAACGCCACCATCCCTCATTGGACTACTAATGGACCATTAAGGACATATTAGCAAGTATGATGGATGAGTTATCAAAGATCATGAATTTCTTGATTAAGGATGTTCAAGTTGTGCCATAGGATGTAGACTATTCAATTATGTCGACCTTTCAGTCTAGGCATGCTTAGGATGTAAACATTACCATCCTTCATTAGGATTTTAATGGGTCGTTAGAGACATATTGGTGGATTTGAGGGATAAATTATCAAACGTCAAGAATTTAGCGAGTAAGGATATTCAAGCTATATCATGGGATGGTAAAGGAAAAATAATCGAGGAAGTTGCCCCAAATGGGAAAGCTACTTGACAATTGAGGCAAGGCTCCAAAAGTTGGAGAATCACATGGAAACACAAACAATGTACATGATCTAGCTCTCCATAAGCTACTATTTAGGGAGATGCCAAGCATAGGCAATGTGTACCTTGGAGAGTAGTAGACAAACTTGTGGTAGTTCCACTATCCACCTTCATTTAATATAAGGCGTATGAAATAATAAATTTGATCTATATTTCTTCCAAAAGCTTATATACATTCAATATTTGTATTTTGTATTCTAATTTCATTGTTCTGAGTGCCTACAGTATATTTTCTATACTTAAATGGGATTAGTAGAAGTGATTCTACATGTGTAAAGAGTGCTCCACTTACTGCATTGAAAGGCCCCACCAGATGGCATGGATATCCTACATTTCCAAGTGTTAGATGCCATGCATCACTTGTTGGTTATGCTCTCTTGAATGTAAATATGTGAAGGTTAGATTGGGACATACTATTGATGTTGGTTGCATGTTTGGATCTAGATTTAAATCAAAGGGGATACAATTTATTGGTAAACAATATTCTTGAGATAATGATTACCTTCAAATCATTAAATCAACCCTATATCGATGTTACGATACCTCTTAAAAGGGAAAATGAAGAGATGGTTGTTCTTCTTTTCAAATTGTTGGAGAGGCTTCCTAATCTCGTGCTTATGGCCATGGGTGGCATGTTTTATTTGGTAAGAAAAAAATTTCATGATAAATTCTTGTGCTTACGGTCATAGGTAGATGTTTTCTTTGATAAGAAAAAAAATTCATGATACCTTATTATTACTATTGTGCTTTGAGATGACTTTTTAGCTACAATGCATCTTCATATCATTAAATGCCTTTGGTTCAATGACAATGTGAGGAGATTGGCTTCATTGTGTTTATGTGCATCCTATTGTGGAAAGAGTCACGGCTATATCGTATGCATCAATCTAGGATAGATAGTTCCTCCATTTTTATGTTAAATTTGTATTTGAGGGGAAAATTGACTTTGTTTTTGTTTAGCTATGCAATGCAAGAGTTAGCTAGAGAATGGATATTAACATGTGTTAAGCTCTCCACTTGCTATTGTTTGAATAATACAAGTAGGAATAATCAGCTTTGATGAGAGGGAAATTAATGTGTTGGATTGTGTTCTTCATAGCACTCTTACTCTTGAAATCACAGATTTTGAATTACCATATGAATACTAGTTTTGGTAGACGACTAAACTAGCAAATTTCGATCAAAATTGATTAGAAATGTTGCAAATATGGTTGTACTAGTGGCATGTTGCTATAAAATATAATTGGATTATTAGAAGAAAGATTAGACGAGAGTTCTCCTATTTTCTAATTGCACAACAAGAATTAAATGATAAATGACCTAGATATCAACTATAGAAGAAAACAACGGATGACCCATATATCATCTCTAGATGAAAGAAATTGCATCCTCTGGTTGGTTCATAAAATTAACATGAAAAATTATCACAACATAATGCCTATCAACATAAATGCATATTACATGGGTGTAAACACTTCTTGAGCTAGATTTTCTCTCACATCGACACCTCATCAAGAGATAAGGCTAGGAGAAAGCAAAATAGGATCTAATACACTCTTGGGATAAAAATATATATTATGGTATCAAACGAGTAGGGGGTGAAGGACTTAGTGATTGTATAGAGAGTCACATGTTAATGTAACATCCAAATTTTAATCCCCGTAAATTGTAATGTAATTGTGCAAATGTGAAATAGGCTAGTGAGATAGTATGTTTCGGGCCAAAGAGCCTTTAGTGATCAACATGGCTGAGGGATGAGATATGTAAATTGTACATTACAAATATTAATAAAAATGAATCGATGGTTGTGGTACGAGAGGGATGGTAATGTTGGGGGCTATGATTCCATAAGAGAGGGGGGCTAAAGGGGATCCAAGAGGATTCTGCATTCCTAATAACCCAAGCCAATTTTATAAATCATTGTTGCTATTAAATATTTACCCCTTTGACTTATTTAAGACCAGTCAATAAATGCATGTAAGAGGTTGGTGGGAGAGTTATCTCACCTAGATATTGAAGTATGGGCTAAGTTTTCTCCATGCATGGGTTGGGTACAATCGTTTTGTGGAAATGTGTGAGAGTCAAAGCATGCATGGAGAAAATGGAAATTCGAGTAGGAGGAGGGAACAATTTTTACAATAGGTTTTGGGGGAGCAAGAGGAGAGCTTGGTGTCGGGAAAGAGCACTAGCCATGTTGTGTATGAGAATAACTTGTTGAGTTGGGTTTTATGCTAGAAATGTAAGTTGTGTGCTTATAAGGGTGGGTTGTGTGTCTGCAAGTGAATTTCTTATTGAGGAAATTGCTCAAGAACCTTCAGAAGGCTGCAGTGAGCACTCTTGAGACAACTAATAATTCATGGGGTCCCCAACTAAGATATTTCCTCGCTAACTTGGTGTTGTATCCCTAGAGGGAAGTGGGATAGCCTAAGGGATTGTGTGGCAGAGAGGGGGATCCCATTCCTTGGGTTGTGCAAGTTGAGGGGAAAGAGAATTGGTAGAGTTAGAAACTTGGGCATTGCGTTGTTGTCTGGGGACAATGGACAACCAAGAAAGACAACCCTCCTTGTGGACTCATAGCCCTAGCTTGGGGGTGGCTTACTGTTGAGAGAAATGGAACAACAAGCCTATGATTGAGAGGAACGTCCCTCGTATGTAGCCAATTGGTTCTTCTATAAAAAGATAAGTGTTTTGTTATACTTCTCATGTTTAATTCCATCGTGAAAATGTTTTATTTGAATGTTGTTTTACTTAATTAGTTGCATTCAAGGATTTTAATTTGTTGTTGAATGCAAGAGCATTTTCTGACATGTTTTCATGCATTCATTTAATTAGTTTGTATCATAGTATATTTCACAAGTTTAGTAACATGTACGCTACAATTAACATCATGAGAATTCAAACACTTATGCATTTTTTCTTTTTCTTTTTTAAGTAAGAGTTCTATATATTACCTTTCATGGAGCAAAATTACAGTATCATTTATGATATCGCTTGTGCTGAATTGCCCCAAGGGGAAACCAATTCATCTCAGCTCTTGTCTCTATAAGCAGGTTGAAATTTAAACATCATTGTCTGAATCACCCCGTGGGGAAACCGATTCGACCAAATCATTCATAAAAACTATATGACAAAAAGACTATTTCCCGATAGACAAAAATTTGACGATGCTAAACTTCGACGGGCTAAGAGAAATCTTCCAAAAATACATTAACAATTGACAGGGTGAGACATGCATGATGACACATGTGTGCTTGCCGAATCTCAAGGTCTGTGAAGTTTGCTCTTGTCCATTTCATTCTCAACAATTGTCTGAATAGTTGGAGCAATAATCACCTCTGAAGTAGTTGGGGCATTGGTCACCAGTACTTGAGCATGCAGTGAACAGAGCAAGGTCACAAGTATAGATTCAATTTGCTCTGGGTCCAAATGCTCCAGCCGAAAGCGAAGATCGTCCACGTCCCTTTTGACCGCAAAGACCAGATCCAGTAGTATCGATACTGAGTCTTTGAAGATTGTACAAGAAGCGTAATCCGAGCCAGGAATGGTCTGGCTTGAAGGCTCTTCTAATTGAATCGAGAGCTCCTCCAAATGAGTAGGGAACTCCTCTCGAGATGGAAAAGGATTTGAGATTGACAAGGGAACAGAGGGTGGCGATGAGGGAAGGAGAAAGATGGCGAGGGGGCGGAGGGTGGTGGGATCGCTGGGCAGACCAAGGTTGACTGTGAAGACGAGGCCATATCCTGGATTGGGCCAAGAGCATAGCCCAAAGAATTTCCATGGAGGTTGAACCACTCCACAGGACATACTCATGGCGAGGACAGAGGCAAGAGACCACTCTGGCCTGGGGAGGATTGGGCAGACGAAGGGGGCGAGGAGTTGGGCGACGAAGTAGGGATAGATGGGTGCCTGCTCGCAATGACCACTTTGTTTTGAAACCAGAGAGGTCCTCTCTTTGGCTTCCCGTGAAGCTAAGGCATAACCAACTGTGAGTGAGGGTGAGGCAGAGATGAGAATGGACAAACAAAAGTGAACAACAGGTAGACTGGCATAGAGCATAAGTAGTGGACAGGAAGGAAGGAATCGTGCGAGGGCTGGCAAAGATCGTTGCCATAAAAAGAAAGCTGGAGGAGAAGATCCCACACACTCAAAGGTGACGACATGCGTCCTTCCTCCATCGCCAGGATAAAATGACCAAAGGAGGCACAATGGGGAAGTTAGTGACGAGCTCGCAGCAGTGAATGCAAGCAGTTCACATTGAGGGGGTGATAAATAAAGGGGACGTGATGCATGTGCTGGTCACGTGGTCTATGGAGAGGTGGCAGGCATCGTCATCTCTCATCAACGCGTGGAACCTGTTGGCACCCCCTCCGAGGGGATATCAGTATTCAGAGTTCGAGCAATACAGTCCTTGAGGATAGGATGATCATTGAGGGTGGGGGATGAGTAGATAATATCTTGTTCGTCTAGAGCCACCCCAATATTGGCTAACTTGTTAGCTATTTGATTAGCTCTCCGTCAGACATGCGAAGGAATGAGGGTTGGGTGAGGCCTAATGAGAGCTGCAATGACACTAAGTCATGTGGTAAGTCGCCAGCAAGGGGAGATTTTGTCAGGGTCATCCCCGTTAAGAATTTTGGCGAAAAGATTGAGAATGATTTGAGAGTCCCCCTCGACAATCAGTTTATGGTGAATGTGTTCCTGAGCAATCTACAATCCTTTCATGAGTCCCCAGAGCTCAACTACGTTGTTTGTGTTATGTCCTATGCTGCCAACAGTGATAGTCATAATGGTTCCTTGGCTGCTACGGAGAACCACTTCGAAGCCAACAAGGCCTGGATTGCCCTTAGAGGCCCCATCAAAATTTAACTTGACAAAACCTGGAGAAGGAGGGGACCAATGTGAAGGGTTGCTTGTGGTCTGGAATCTTTGAAATTTCCTGGAAGTATGAGAGTCGAAGTTGATGTTCCAGCTATCGAGGATATGCTTTTCTTGGGGAGGACATGACAAGTCCTCATCTTTCCAAGGCTGCAGGTGGATGGTTTATCTGATGTTGTTGTGTATGTGTTTCCAAACTGTCTGCTGAGCAAGATGAGACGAGTGGAAGATCCTCCTGTTACGTTCTTTCCAGATCTACCAGAGGATGAAACCTGGAAGTAGCTACCAGATGAAGTTGAGGATGGGAGAATGAAAAACTGAGTCTCTCCATCCTTATATGGTTTCCCTGAGGCTTTCTCGATTGCGGTCCGTTATGCGCATGATTATGGCGCATTGGTCCCAAATTTGTGAACTATAGGAGCAAAGATTAAGCATGTGATTTTGGGATTATGAGTCTTCCAAGCATAGAGGGCAGATAGAGGGCCCGCCAAAACCTCTTTTAGTGAGATTGTCCCAAGTGAGGATACCTTTGTGTGCAACCAACCAGAGGAACGTGCTAATTTTTTGCCAGTGCTTGGTCATCCAGTTTTTCGCCCAAACTTGCTCTCGGGGCAAGAGGTGGAAGGTTGTTTTGATGTCATAAGCTTCTTTAATGGTGCAGGTGCCCCTCGGTGAGTGCCCCCATCTTAGGATGTCCTCTCCTTGTAGGAATTGCATTTTTCTAGAGATGGTTAGTGTGTGCCAAGGCTGAAGATCCACGTGTGCTGGTATGTGCAATTTCGTATGGGTGGACTTCCAAAGATGCCATGTAGCCCCAGGGGGGTCCTCTTGCCAATAGTCTGCAACTGTGATTAGACTGGCCTGTGTGGTAGGGGAAAGAAAGTTATCTTCCATAGAATCTTGCGCTAGAGAAGGCCATTGGTGCCAAGAATCATGCCAAAAGGAAGTTGTTCTTCCATTCTGTACTTCCTAGAAAGTGTGATCTACAATCAAGGAGTGACTTTGCTTTGCAACATTCTAGATCAAAGAGCCCGGGGTGTTTTCATTCTGGCGGATTAGTTGATTTTCTGCAATGTTTGGAGTGTATTTCTTTCTCCAAAGTCGGGTCCAGAAGTCTTTGGGGCGCTTTAGCCACCTCCACCAGATCTTAGCATTGAAAAATTTATTGAGAGTGGTTGGGTCCCATAGTCCAAGACCTCTATTTAATTTGGGTATGCAAATCTTGTCCCAACTGATCAACGTTATTTTCCAGTCATTCTTGGCCCCTTGCCAAGGAAAGTTTCTTTGTAAGTTTTTGATGGCAGTTAAAATGCAGCTGGCTATCGCCAACGTCGAGAATGAATAGATGGACAAGCTTTGAAGGACGAACTTGAGAAGGACGAGACGGTTGGGAAGGTTGAGAGAGTGAAAATTCCAAGAGGAGAGTCTTTTTCCCAGGGAGGAAAGGAGCCCCTCCCAAGAGCTATTCCAGAGAGCTTTGTTTATAAGGGGAATGCCAAGGTATTTGGACGGAAGGGAGCTACGCGTGAAGCCCAAGATATTGGTAATGTGAAGTTGGACATGGATCGGGGTGTTAAAGAAGAAGATCTAAGATTTTTCTCGGTTGATGTCCATTCCTGAGGCTTCACAAAAAAATTGTAGAATAAATAGTATTCTAAGTGCTTCTCGAACAGTTGGGGATCCCAACATTAAGGTGTCATCAACAAACTGGCTATGGGAAACTGGGGGATTTATGCCATGTAGGGGGAGTCCAGTCAGGGATCTGTCAGCTATGGACGCTTTCATGAAGTGGTTGAACCCTTCTGCCATGATGATGAAAAGGAAGGAGGACAAGGGGTCCCCTTGTCGTATTCCCCATGAAGGTGAGAAGGGGCAGGAAGGAACACCATTTATCAGTATGGAGAAGAAAGCGAAGGAAGTGAGGTTTAGAATCCAGTCTATCTAATCAAGAGCAAATCCAAAAGCCAGAAGAATAGATTTCATGTAAGCCCAACTTAATTTATCAAAGGCTTTAGAGATATCTAGCTTTAGTAACATACATGGAGTGCTCGTACTTTGGAGGGAGTGGATGACTTCATGAGCGAGGATGGCGCTATCCATAATTTTCCTGCCTTCCACATATCCTGACTGTTTGTGAGAAATGATGAAGGGAAGGAGGGGCTTGAGGCATTGGGCAATCACTTTTGTTAACAACTTATAGATTACATTAATGCATAGAGAAATTGGTCTGAACTGCTTGGGATGAGTGACTCGTTCTTATTTAGGAATGAGGGTGAGGAAAGTAGTATTGAGTGCGGGGATAACTCGACCAGAGATGTGAGAGTCCTCAATGATTTCCCAAACTTCCTCCTGTATCATGGGCCAACAAAAGTGGAAAAAGTCCACAGTGAAGTTGTCCGGACCTGAAGCTTTGCCTTCAAGAGTGTCTTGCAGTGCTAGGTATACTTCTTCAATAGTGATTGGTCTTTACAAGGCTTCATTCTGTTTCATAGTGATGATGTTTGGAATGTGTTGAGTGATCTTTTCTATTGCAAGAGATCTATCACCAAGGGGCTCAAACATCAGGTCTTGGTAGTATGAGACCAGTTCCTACTCGAGATCTTCATGTTTTTGGAGCATTTGACCTTGCTTCGTGACCAAGTGAGTGATTCGATTGATGTGCCTCTACTGGATGGTTGCTTGGTGGAAGAACTTGGTGTTTCGTTCCCCATCTTGAAGCCATTGTATTCGAGACTTTTTCCTCCACATAATTTTCTCTTGAGTCCGCCTTTCCTCCAACTGTTGTTTGACTAGAGTTTCCTTCCCTTTGAGTTCATCCGTGATTTTTTATTCAGTTTTGGAGGAGCTTCATTTGACCATTTAGATTTCTTTGGGCTTCAAAAATGTTCCCAAAGTTCTATTTGTTCCAAAGCTTAAGGTGTTGCTTTATTTTTTTTAATCTTCGCTGAAATCAAAACATTTTGGAACCGTTTGGGATGATTGCTTTCGTCCACCAAGTTGGGCCATGGCTTGGAACTCCGAATGAGTGAGCCAAAAATCATTCGAATTTGAAGGGCTTGCGCCCTGGGGAGCCTGAAATGTCCAAGGAGAGATGGATAGGCTAGTGATCTGATCCATAGGTGTCCAGGATATTGGCTTCCAATGATATGCCATCCATCAAGAGGGATTATGATACGAGGAAGCGATCAAGGTGGCACGCCACCTGTTGGGATCCCGAGCGTCGGTTCGACCAGGTAAAGAGGTCGTTTTGAGTTTCTAGATCTATGAGACATAGCTTATCAATTAAGGATTGAAAGTGCGTGCATTCCTCATCAAGTCCATGTATTCCCCTTCTTTTCTCGTCTAGGTTGCAGACCATATTGAAGTCACCGCCCAATATCCATCTATGATTAGTGGTGAGGGTAGCCAACCATTCTAGATTTTGAATAAAGTTTAGCCTATCCCCCTGAGTGGTTGGGCCATATACATTTGTAAGGTAGCCCGACTTATTGGATCCAATAAGCCTGGATTCCACCGAGATTGTCCATTTGGTGGTGAAGAAATTCTCCAATACCACAGAGCTAGGGTTCCAGAGAAGAGCCAAACTGCCATCCGTGCCTATGGAATCAATGGTCATCGTTTTCCCCTGTTTCCAACATCTGGAGAGGATCCGAGTCATTTTTGCTCCTGCACATTTTGTTTCTTGAAGTAGAAGAATGTTTGGTTGTTTCGCTATGATACGATCGGGTAGAAGCCTTTGCTTGCTACGACCGTTCATGCCTCGTATATTCCAAGAGACAATCTTCATGATGAGGATGGGGAGGGGAGAGGGGGAAATCTATCAGAGATGAGATGTATCTGACCTGAGTTTACCATAAAATGATCGATTCCTGTATGAGCTTTTGGGTAGATTTTCTTCCTCTTTTCTTCTCCTCCTTATGAGGCTTACGTTGCTCTTTCTATTGGATGCCCTGGATACCCAAGCTTGAGCTATATTTGGCTGCAAAATGTGCTGAGGAGTTGAGGAATACCTTGTGAACTTTGCGTAGTTGATCCAAAGGGATAGTGTACAACTCCTTCTTGCAATAAGTCTATTCTAAATGCTCCAAGTCTATTCCCATGAGATTGTGTTCATCTAGGTCCATTTTAGTATCACCTTCTTTAGGGTCGGATGCATCTCCATCCTTGGCTTGGGAGGGGGAAGATGGACAGATCTGTTCCAGGACAAGGGCGCTTGTTGCTATGCCTTTTGTGTTGTAACTTCTTGTGGAGGTATCTACGGCTCGTCCATGTCTTCTGGAAGTTGTTGAAGGACACCAAAAGAGTTGTTGGAGGGTGGTTCCTTGTTAGCAGTTTGCATCGTTTTCCTAGCAGTTTGGCGTCGCCTTCCAGCCACATGGGTGAAGCAGTCTCTTGATTTATTTGCTTCAGGGTTATCGACCTTGCCCATAGTGTTCAGAGGACAGTCTCTGAGTAGATGCCCATGTTCGTGGCATTTTATACACCGAAAGGGTATGTGCTCATAATTAATAGTTTGAGACCATTCTTCATCATGATGTTCAAGGGCGATGGAGCTTGGGAGGGGCTTTGAGATATTGAGGTAGACACAAATATGAGCATAAGAGGTGTACCTTCTCTGCTTGGTTGCTTCAGAAGATTTGACATAAACCCTAATGGTGTTTCATATGCTCGTCAATATCTCTTCTAACCAGAATTCCCGTGGCAAGGAATATAGACGGATCCATACCAACGCATGTGCAAAGTCTTCTTTTTTCCGGGCTGAATTTCTCCGTCCAAAATCGCAGAAAGAGGCCGACTAAGTTGAAAAAATATGGTCCTCCATCGAATATGTAGTTTCTATCTTCTAGGTTGTGAAATATGATGGTGAAGAAACCCTTTGAGCCTAGCTGTAGGTCATAGTGTCCTTTGGGTTTCCACCAGTGGTGTATCAATTTGACTAGCTCTCGTTTGGAGGGCCAGAGACTTGGAATTTTCCCACTAGTGCATAGTCCCTCATGTTTTGCTTCTGTTCCTCGATTATGGGCATGCTGATCACATATTTCTGTGTCGACAGTGCCTAAGGGATGCACTTCCCAGGTTCCCAAGGAGGAGCTGTTTTAGTTTGAACTGGTTCATTATCAATCTCCATTTCTTTTCCTTTAGCTGCGCCTTCAAAGAAGGTTTGCGAGCGTTGGTCCGGTGGTGGTTCAAAGGAGGGCCAACGAAAGCCCCTGCCTGAATGCTCTTGCACAATTGCTTAACTGTAAGAGGTGCCTCACGACCCTTCTTCTCTTGGAATCATGGCTTGCCCCGCTAGAGGCAACGAAAGGAAGCAGAGAGCCTAGCTGCTGAAACCCTAAACCCTAGAGCTCACATTTTCCTCAAATGGAATATATAAACACTTATGCATTTAAATGCATCCTTTTTCCGGTAAATAAAAGAATTGAGATTCATATTCCTTCATATTTTTTTAACATACTATAGAAATACATTTGATCACCTTGTTTCGAGTTTGATATTCAACATTGATCCACTACTTTAGATCTAAAGTCAAATTTTGATTTTTTAACCTCGTATCTAGGGATTTTTTGCTATTTTTCTTTGAATTTCTCCAAACTATGATCTAACTTTCTTCTTAACTATGAATAATTTATGTATTTATCACCTTCAATCGTTTCTATGCATGTGTTGAAGACAATGCACTTTGATCTATTTTTTCTTGATGTTAAAAATATAATTTATTTCTACTTTTTACTTGTTCCACTTAAACTTCCATTGAAGGGATTTAAGAAGGGAGTTGGCTTCTAAAATATAACAACCAACACATCCGCATCAATAGAAGATGGTGAATGTTTATAGGGATTACCATTCGTCAATCTTATAGAGCTCTCTTATTCATTATAGAGCTCTCTTATTCATCAACCAAACAATTCTCATTCATCAACTGTACAAACATCTCTAATCCCATAATTAATAATCAAACCACTTAATTATTAGATGGTGTAGATTAAAAGAAGACACAACTATTGAACATACCACCTTCTAATCTTACACCCTCTATCCTATTTCCAAAAAAATTACACCTAATCCCATAATTAATAATCAAACAACTGAATTATTAAATGGTAGAGATTAAAAGAAGACACACCTATTAAATATGCCACCTTCTTCTATCCTATTTCCAAAATAATTACACCTATTAACATAATAATTACGCTAACTTATTCAATGTTTAATTCAATACAAATTACAAAAGAAATATATATCAAGTTTCGAAAAGAGTCATCACTACGAAAGAAATATATATCATGTTTCAAAAAGTTTGTCTTCCGGCCTTACGCCACTAATAGAGTTTTTAAACTTTCCCTTTAAAATCCCCGGCCTTCCCATAACCGTCAATTAGGATGCTCTAAAGTTGCGATACATGAATAATTGAGCCAAATAGCGGTGAGTTACGAAGCTTTATCCTTCTCACTCTCTACCCGATGGCACTGCCCCCCTCCAGTCTACGGCTATCCAAGGAGAAAGCTCGGTCCCGGCTCCTCCTCCGCCCCCTCTACACACCTCTCCTCCTCCTATTCCCTCTAACTCTCCTCCTACCTACCCTGAGCCAGAGTCTTCTATTGTGGCGCTTCCTGGTTACAATCAAGCAGAGCAGGATGGTGATTCAGTATTGGAGGAACTTAATACTCTTACACTTCCCTCCTTTATTCCGACAAATTCTGTGCAGCTCCCGGTATATCGTGGCAAAGATCTCCTCCAGCCTATCCCAGAGGTGGGTTCATCCTCCTCCACTCACAAGGACATAGAGGCTAAATCATACGCTTGGTCAAGAGGGATTAGCTCGGAAATCTCTCCACTTCAGACCAGAAGCTCCAGGAAAAAGAAGGAGATTTTGAATTCATTGCAATCTGACTCAGTTTCATCTTCCCTCGATGGCAAGGCACTTAGAGCACTGAAAGCCTTGGCCCGCTCTAAGTAATGTTATTACTCTCTCTAAACATTCGAGGGATTGAAGGCACCCTCAAGGCTGCCTCCTTCAGAAGATTATTAGATTGCTCCAAGCCCGATATCTTATTTCTTCAGGAAACCCTCTCGGCCGAACACAAAGCCAAAGATTTTGTTCATCTCTTCCGTCCTTCTTGGGTCTCGGCTGCTGTAAATTCCTTGGGAGCCTCTGGCGGTCTGCTGGTAGCTTGGGATCCCAGTCTTTTTAACTTGAAACCTTTCCTAACTAGTGGAGGAATATTGATCCTTGGAAATTGTTTAGCTTCAAAGCAGGAAGTCACCCTTCTTAACGTCTATGGTCCTTGTGTTGATAAACAGATTTTCTGGTCTAATCTGGATTCTATTGGTTTACTCTCCACTCCAAATCTCGTCATTGGTGGAGATCTAAATTTAATTCTCTCAGCTGAGGAAAATTGGGGAGGATCATTCTTGCCGGGTCCCTCTGCGGCATATTTTAAAGGGCTCTTTGACTCTAATCACCTGATTGACGTTAGGCCGAGTCGTCTAACTCCCACCTGGAGGAATGGGAGATCGGGTTCTGCTGAGATTGCTAGAAGATTGGACCGCTTCCTGGTTGCTGAAAATCTTTTGTCTACGTCGGGCTTCCCTGCTTCCTGGGTTGAGTTCCCATATGTATCCGATCATGCGCCTATTCTCCTCCGATTAAGGCTCCCTGCGCTACATTTGTCACCTCCTTTCAAGTTTAATCATTGTTGGCTCTCGTCCGAGGCCTATTCTGATTTAGTTCACGGGGTCTGGAGCGATCCTTGTTTTCTTTCGGAAGCCAACCCCCAACGGCGCCTTGTCTGGAAATTAAGAACTCTCAAAACTAAATCCAAAGCCTGGTTCCACGAATTAAAGAAGCTGCAATATACAAATTTACACAAGCTGGAATCAGAGATATCACAAATCTTACACTCCTCGTCTTTGGCAGCATTGACTTTGGAGGAATCGGCCTCCCTGAAAAAGTTGGAGTCTGAGAGAGCCTCCCTTCTTATTGCTGAGTAGAATTCCTGGCGTTTGCGCAGCAGACAGACTTGGCTTAAATGTGGCGATTCAAATTCTAGATATTTTCATAAAGTCGCCAGTTTCAACCGTGACAAAAAGTACATTTGGTCTATTAATGATAGTGGTGGAGATATTATTAGCGGTCAGAAAGGCCTCCAGAATGAGGCGGTATCCCATTTCAGTGATATTATTAGCTACGTAAAGGCTCCGTAATGAGTACAGATCCCATTTCAGTTGTTTCTACAAAAAGATTTAACCTTGATCACCGGGATGGTGGTTGGCCAGATCTCTCTCTTTCCCCTGTGACTTTATAAGGAAGCTAAAGACTTTCAAACCCTATAATCGGCCGGAGTTAAAAAATATTCTCATTCATTTCAACTTGGAAAGGAGTCCCGACCCAGATGGATGGTCGGCAAAATTCCTCTGCTATTTTTTTGACCTTGTTGGCCTGGACCTACCTGCATGGTGGAAGACACCCGCACTTCTGGTAAGATTGTGGGAAGTATTAATTCTACCTTTATAGTATTGATTCCTAAAGAAAGCAACCCGCTCTCCTTCAGTGACTACCGACCGATTTTATGCAACCTCATCTACAAGTTGATTTCTAAGGTTATTTCAAATGGGATAAAGCCTCTTGAAAGAAGCTCCCGCCAGAGCAAACAGGGCTTCATGGGTAGACGAATACAGATCTACCCAGGCCGCCTAATGCATCCACAAGAGATTAAAAGAAAACCAAAAGGTCTGGTTATGAATTGGACTTCAAGCAAGCTTCATCATTGATTGGGAGTTTTTTGAGATTAATTCTCCACTTGGTGGGCTTTGGTGAATCTTTCATTACTTGGATTATGTCCTGTGTCTCTAGCCCAACCTTTGTTGTTCTGATTAATGCATGGTATCTCCGCTTCTTTAAAAGTGAGATAGTCTCGCCTGTGGATGTCCACTTTCCCCCTATCTCTTCATTTTGATTATGGAAGGCCTCGGCCTCTTTCACAAAAATTTTGAGGAGCACCACATCTCCGGCATTAAAGTCTCAAAGCTTGTTAACTTGGTTCATCTCCTGTTTGTTGATGACGTTTTACTATTGTCTAAAGCGGATCTACCTGAGTGGCTGGTAATTCTTGAGGTGCTTCAGCTTTTCTGTTCTGCTTCTGGTTTATCCATCAACTACTCCAAATCCTCATTCACCATTGGGGTCTTTCTAGGTCGATCTTCAATACTGGCTCAAATTCCTTTACTTTTGTTCAATTCGAAAGTGAGGGATTCAAAAATTCCTGCTTCCAAATTTAAGATTGGGTGCCTCCTCGCCGAATGATTGGAGATGGTTGGTGGCTCATTTTGAAAGAAGGATTAATTTTTGGTGTAACAAATATCTGTCCCTGGGGGGTCGTTTCATATTTGATTAAATCAATTCTGGAAAGTCTCCCTGTGTTCTGGATGTCCCTTGAAAAATTACCAAACAAGATTGTTACTTTTCTTCGGAGGCACATTTACAATTTCCTGTGGAATTGCAGACCTGGCCATTCTTGTTTTCATCTGTGCAACTGGGAAGCCCTATCCAAGCCTCGTAGATTTGGGGGTTGGGGGCTTATGGATTTGTCTACCTTCAACATGACCCTTCTGGCCAATTCATTATGGAGAGCGGTCACTGTTGACTCAATCTGGCACCGGGTAATTGTTGATAAGTACTTAGGCGCTCTGCCGCTTGTACATTGGATCCGCAAGTCATCTTTTTTGCAGAGGAATGCCTCCCCCTTCTGGAAGGGATTGGTGGACTTCCAATACCATCCTTCAATCGGGTTAGTGTGTGGAAGCTTCTGAGCCGGCATCGAACTTATTGGAGTCGCATAACATACCGGGTCCGGGAGATAGGTCTCTCCTTTCCTGGACGAGCCAGACGCAACGCTTTAACATCACACTTCTTTCATTGTGTGAATATTCAATCAATCAACAAATTTCCCAATCACCGGATGAACAGTTGGAGATCTTCTATATCACCGGCATAGCATCGGTCGGCACCTTTTATTAAAGTTACCAAAGGTTCGGTATCTCTCAAGGAAGTCCCGATTCCTTTCGCGGCCGCTGAGACGCCGCATCAGATCACCAGAAGAACTTTACACAACGCCACACAAATAAGAGCACGTGGATAGATCTTGTTCTCTCCGGGCGATGGACATTCCCTAAAATTAAAGCTTTTATATGGCTCCGCAGGAAAGTAAGTCTCCACTGGGACGCCAAGCATAAATCCGAGGGGTCGGAAGGTGATAACCCTCCGGCCGTTGTGGATGTCAAGATATTCAACACCCTATTGCGTCTTGTTCCTTTACCGCTACCGCTTGGTCACCGTGCTCTTTTCATTTTCTCGCTACTCGAACGCTTCTTCACTCTCAATCGCTTCACCCTTTGCTGGGCCCAAGCTACAACAAGTACTTACCTGTTTTAGTTTGCTGGCATATCTGGAATGCTCGAAATCGAGCTATTTTCGACTCATGTATTCCTTCGCTGAATGGAGTATTTAACAAAATCGTGTCATCTTTCCACTGGAAGCAGTCCTCGTCAAAGACTCCAATACACAAATCCTGTGATTTCACTCAAAAGGAAGGATACACGGTGGCATGCTTTGATGGTGCTGCCCAGGTAAGTAGAGGAAGCTGCGGGGCGGGGGGCTTCTTTAAATCTCATCCGTCAAGGTGTACCTGGTGGTTTCTAAACTGCGGCATCGGTACTAACACAAAGGCCGAGCTATTGGGTTTATGGGCCTCCCTCTATCTTGCTTCCTGCTGGTCCATTAGTCACCTGCATGTCCTCGGGGACTCGCGAGTTATCATTGATTGGATCTCAAAAAAGTCCAAGTTACATTCGGTCCACATTGATAGCTGGAAGGATAGAGTGTTGGGGCTGTCAAATCTCTTCGCGGACATCTCCTTTCACCACTTTCCCAGGTCGCTTAATCGAGAGGCGGATGCCCTCTCGAAAAGAGCTCTTAAAGAAGAGTTTGGTAGACTCTCGGTTTTCCATAGTGATAGGGGGAGAAAGAGTCCTATCACCTCGATAAATGTCTTTGAATGAGAAGGGCTGTTCTCCTTCTTCTAGTGCTGGTTGGTGTATTGGGGTTATATTTAGAGCTTGTCCATTTCTGAGGTTTCCCATTGGTGAATAGCTTGAGTGGGGCCTTTTTGTTGTTGTGTAACTTTCATGGTATTGATCGAGAAATTTATACTTAATATAAATTTGAGTAATTTTCTCTTGGAAAAAAAGGACCAAGAGACTGGGAAGCAACGCAGAAATTCCTAACTACACTTAAAAATCCCGTAAATTCGGTTACGCTTTGCAATTCACCTATTTAATAACAAACTCAACGAAAGAAAAATAATAAGGCGGTTTCCTATCGTCATACGGTTGTTCTTTACAGGTTCCAGACAAACCGAGGGTTTGGAGGCATCGATTATTCTGAGGGTTTGAAGGTGTAGGCCGAGATATTTTTGCATACTCTCGCTCTCCAATTCCCGCAGGGGACGTCAGGATCCAACACCGCTCAAGATTTTCTAGGATTGAACGGCTTAACGGCTCGAATCTGAAGCGATTCTTTGAATTTTTATTGAATTGAAGTATTCTTTTAGGCGTTCAATTCTTTGTGAAGAAAGATTCTTTGGGCGGCTCTGAACAACAAAGGAGCTTAAAGATCAGGGATTTGTTCGGTGCAATAGTGAAAATTTTAATTGAGGTTTAAAGATTGAAGCTATTGCAGGTTTAGTCGTGGAGAAGTAGGTTTAATCAGTTGTAACTAGCCATGGGAAGAGGCGGACAAGATTATAGCACGCAGAGCCCTGTCATCACGCCCTCCGACCCGAAAATTTTCCCCGCTTGGGCCAGAGATGTGGAGGATTGCGCTAAAGAGTTCGAAGTGGATATCGAACGGGGGCTGAGCAGCGGAGATGTTGAGAGGCGGCGGCAAAAATGGGGCTGGAACGAGCTGGAAAAGCATCCGGGGCCGTCGGTTTGGAAGCTCATCATGGATCAATTTAATGACACGCTGGTAAGAATTTTACTCGTGGCCGCTGTTGTTTCGTTTGTTCTTGCTTGGATTGATGGTGATGAAGGCGGTGAAATGGATATCACTGCTTTCGTGGAGCCGCTGGTTATTTTCTTGATTTTGATTGTCAATGCTACTGTCGGCGTCTGGCAAGAGAGTAATGCGGAGAAAGCCCTGGAGGCTTTGAAAGAAATGCAGTCGGAACATGCCATGGTGAAAAGGGATGGGCATTTCATTACGAATTTGTCTGCAAGAGAATTAGTTCCCGGTGATGTTGTCGAGCTTAGAGTGGGTGACAAGGCTCCTGCCGATATGAGGGTTTTGCGTTTGATAACCTCAACCGTGAGAGTAGAGCAAAGCTCGCTTACGGGTGAAAGTGTGGCGGTGAATAAGGGTCATCACAAAGTGGATCATGAGGACCTGGAGTTGCAAGGCAAAAAATGCATGGTTTTTGCTGGAACAACGGTTGTCAACGGTTCATGCATCTGTCTTGTAACGGCCACGGGGATGTATACGGAGATAGGCAAGGTTCATTCTCAGATCCATGAAGCTTCGCAGCACGATGAAGATACACCGTTGAAGAAAAAGTTGAATGAGTTTGGCGAGGTTCTGACTTCCATTATTGGAGTCGTCTGTGCGCTGGTCTGGCTTATCAATGTAAAGTACTTCCTTACATGGGAATATGTAAATGGATGGCCGCGGAATTTCAAGTTTTCATTTGAAAAATGCACTTATTACTTCGAGATTGCGGTGGCTTTAGCTGTGGCTGCGATTCCTGAAGGGTTACCTGCAGTTATTACAACTTGCTTGGCTCTTGGCACTAGAAAGATGGCTCAGAAGAATGCTATTGTGAGAAAATTACCAAGTGTAGAGACTTTAGGCTGTACCACTGTGATTTGTTCTGATAAGACTGGAACATTGACAACTAACCAGATGTCCGCAGCAAAACTTGTAGCAATAGGATCATACCCATGTTCTCTTCGGGATTATACCGTTGAAGGTAGTACTTATGATCCTTGTGATGGGATAATTCAAGATTGGCCTGAAGGGCAAATGGACGCCAATCTCCAGTCGATTGCAAAAATTGCTGCTTTGTGTAATGATGCAGGTATTGCATATACTGGTCATCAACACTGCTCTATTGGCGTTCCCACTGAAGCAGCTTTGAAGGTACACAATCTTTTTAAGTTTGTATCCCTTCTTCCTATCATATCTTGCTTAAGCTTCGTCAATTGATAGTCACTTTTTTTTCGATCCACAGACAATAGACAATATGAAATCTATATATAAAGAATGAAACACTACTTATGCAAATTTGGAAAAGTTCCATAGAATTCCACTTCTTGCTGCCTTTTCTGAATCCTGAATCCTGATTATCGCGATAGCAATAGCAGATTATACAGAATACCTAAGGACATGCCCTGCACCTATCTATAGTATTTATTCAATGCAATTTAGGCAAAAGTATTCTATTATTTAATATACGAGATATTTGGCTTCTATGTTGGCTGTGTTTAGCCATCTCTAATATTGCAGTCTTTTCATTCTTAGGTTCTGGTTGAAAAGATGAAATTACCAGATTTGGGGGAGCATGTAAAGGCTCAAAGGGATGACGACCATTCAGTTTCTGCAGAAATCAGATTAGGTATGGTCATTGAAATGAAATTATATGGTTTAAGTAAATGTTATTTGACAGAGTGGGCAGGATTGCCTTTTATATTTTTTTGTATCTACAGGGAGACAACATTGTTTTGTTGGTATTTTTAAGTTTGGTATTGTTGTGGACAACATTGTTTTGTTGGTATTTTTAAGTTTGGTATTGTTGTGTTTTTTGATGCTTCTATTGCCTTCTGTATTTTGCCAATAATAAATCCCTGTTTTGTGTTACATAGTTTGCTGTGAGTGGTGGAGTGAAAGAGAACACAGAGTTGCTACTTTAGAGTTTGATCGAACGCGCAAGTCAATGGGGATTATTGTTAAGTCAAACACAGGAAAGAACACATTGCTGGTGAAGGTAAGTAATGGTAGCTTTTACATCAGAGAGAATAAATTTAATTATTGCAAATGATTTAGAATGCACCCTATACCTTTGATTATTGGTTACCACCCTTATTAAGAAGTTAATCCATGCAATGTCCTATTGTGTTCACCGTTCTCAACCGAACTTCTTGAACAGACTTCTAAACTCTGAAGATTTGTAACTTGAGCTTGAACTTCTTGAACAGACTTCTAAACTCTGAAGATTTGTAACTTGAGCTCGAGGATTTTGCATTCTATGATTCAAAAATATATAATAATATTTTTTAATTTTAAAAAACATATTGGAAGTTTAGAATAAAATCCATTCATGAATCACAACAATAGAAATAAAATCATTAGATAATTTACAAATCTGAACACTGAAATGATGCATCTTGCCTCATACAAAAAATATAATAGTCATTACAAAAATGAGTGTCTCATCAATGGTCACTCTACCAATATGACAATGTAGAGCAGGTTTAACTACAAATTCTGAAATGGGTCTACATCCTCATCATCTACATATTGCAACTCTACATTATGAATAGATGGCGGGGGGCTAGGAATGTTAGAAGTTATAGCAGAAGTTGGAACTGGTGATGTAACATCCTCACGTAGGTTGAGGTGAGTCATGGCATTCAATGTCATGTTTAAGTAGGATATCTTAGGCTCCACATCCCACATCCTTCTCAGACCTTTCTTATACTCTTGACTAGAATGTGATAGAAGGCGAAGGTTGGAATGAACGTACACAAGATCCTCAGACTTCGCTGCTCCCAGTTTGTTTCGCTTCACTGAATGGATGAAGCCATATGTATTCCAATTCCTCTCCGTTGATGAGGAATTGGCAACATGTGATAATAACCTTGTGGCTAGAGTTGAGAGATGAATGTTGTCCCCTCCATGGATCCATATGCCCTCGATCATCAATAGCTAGTGGATCTGAAAAGTTACCAGTGGATTGTACAAATGCTCCAAATTCCTTGCTTACTTCCATTGCAATTCCCACATCCTTGTAGATTTTCTTCAAAGCTGTTTTGTATCCTTGTACCACTTCAGAATCCTTGTTTGGGGCTCTTCTACTAGGAAATACAATATTTTGGAATGATAGTATTTAAGGTGTAGTGCATAGGCCAAAAGGTGTAATGGTGTGGTCATTTTGTTCCACCTTTTGGTAACTATGTCCTTCACTTCATTGTACAATACTTCAAAGGGATCACTTTCACTGGCCCTAATAATTTCCCTTATCGTCTCCAACATACTATCTATGTTTTCATAGACTTCTCCCAAACAAGGCATATTTGTGTCAAATGTCTTGATCATGGTCAAGATTGGTTTTGTGAACTGTAGAAGGTACTGGACCTTGTCCCACCATGCATCATCAAGAATGATAGGCTTGATTTTTTGTCCTCTGTCAGAAGTGGAAGTCCTCCACAATTCCCAAAGAGGATCGATGACCATTGCTTGTAATGATTGTCTAACTTCCACAAGCCTCTTTATGACTAGAGTGTGGGAGTCCAAATGAGTTTCAACAAACTACATAAGTTTTGAGAAGTCAAATCTCAAATCATAAATCATATACAATTAAAAATAAGAATTCATAATGTAAATAACACCGATTAAAAAGAGAGTACCTTCAGTATCTCCAACTTTGCAAAACCCTGATATATGGTTTGGGACATTGAATGATTGGTGATAAACATTTGGATTTCCTTTGATGCTACATATATTTTATTGATCCACTCAATCTCGCTAATCTTGGCAAGCATAAGGTTTAATGAATGTACGATGCATGGAGTTGAGAAGATGTGATCATATTGACCCTCCACATTTAAGCCTGCAGCTCTACCAACTTGTGCATTGTCTGTGATGACTTGAACAACATTATGTATGTGGCCCCACATTTTCTATTGCATCAATTAGAATTGTGGAGATGAATGTTGCATTTTTTCCACTCCACTGCAATCAATGGCCTTCAAAAACATTGCCCCCTGGGGGCATATTGCAATAACATTAATCAAAGGGCTTTTCATAACCAGGGCTCTTGTACCCTTTTGGTGCTTCATTGACCGCCTTAATCATTTTTTGTCTGTAAGATGAGCACACCAAATTGAATGCTAGTGCATTTTCATAAATGCAACGAGTTATATGCTCCTCAACTACTTCTTTGCCTTGGTTATTGAATGTTGCTTCAAGAGGTCCCAAAGTAGGCCTGATAGCTGGTCTAGATGGCAACAAAGGTTTCGCTGTAGAGCCTTGCACAGGGAGTTTTCCCTTAGTGAGTCTCCTATCAACAACTTCTTGCAAAGATGCATAGAACTAAAGCTTTGCAGGACTCAAACCTGGCCTAGGTTTGCCATTTGGACCTTTTGGACTAGTGCATATCCCCATACTTGTTTTAGTCTCCCAGTGAGATGGCCCTTCACCCTAGTGTATGAACCATTTTTGACGTTATTGCATTCACTACATTTCCATTTGTATGAACCACCCCCCCTGGAATTTTGCCAACAACTTTCACATACTGCCATAATGGAGATCTTGGGTCTTTCTTGACATTTGCCCCCTCGCTATGCTCATGTTGTAATGTTTCCTTGTCTTATCACACTGCATTTATAATCAATAATAAATTATAAGTCGTAATTTATAATACATCATGGCAACAACTTCCACATACTGCCATAATGGAGATCTTGGGTCTTTCTTGACATTTGCCCCCTCACTATGCTCATGTTGTAATGTTTCCATGTCTTATCACACTGCATTTATAATCAATAATAAATTATAAGTCGTAATTTATAATACATCATGGTAGTGAAAAGTAACACAGTAATATAGAGCAACATTCTAATTTAGATTCTTATGCATGGTATACATATTAACTTAATATGTACATTGTATAATAATAATAAATTATAATTTATAATATAGATTCTAATAATTAGATTTTATTAAATTAATATAAATTCTAATATCTAGCAACTACTTCCTACTATTAATTATCAACATAGAAACCTTTCAAACAAGCTTTTTAGCATTAACTTTCCACTACAAAAGAAAACTGCAACAACTATCAGCTATCAATAGTAAATTGTATAACCGTTATAGTAATCTAATCTCTAGTAGCTCCTTCTTGTGTAGAAAATTGAAAACTTTCTTGGGCAGAATTTACTAATTTATTATTTAGTATATACAAGAACCGGTTGAGGGTCCAACCTAAACCAGTGTCAATAGTAAATTGTATAACCGTTATAGTAATCTAATCTCTAGTAGCTTCTTCTTGTGTAGAAAATTGAAAATATTCAAGTAATTGAAAACATTCTTGGGCAGAATTTACTAATTTATTATTTAGTATATACAAGAACCGGTTGAGGGTCCAACCTAAACCGAAACCGGTTTCAATGAACCGGTCGAACCGATTTTTAAAAAATACATAAAATATTTAAATTTTAATGAAAAAAAAATATTTTTAAGATATTAAATCATGTTTTCAAAGCATTAGAGACAATAAGAGACAACAATCCAAAGTATGCTCATGAATATATATCAAAATGGCACCAAGTGCAATACATATCTAGAGATCGGAACATAAATACATAATCAAGGAGGCTCTAAATGGCCTCGGTCCTCTATAGACCACAACAACAAAAAACATGCTAGCAAGAGTCAAGACTACAAGTCACTATCTCATTGATCAACATGATCAACGATCAATCATCACTACTGCTAGAAGTAGAAATGGCATGGGCATCCTCGCCCTCAACATCATCATTTGTCTCTGACTCGGACTCAAACTTGGCCTTAGACTCATCACCATCAGGGACATTTGTGACTATAGGTTCTGAAGTTGCACTAGCTGCAGTAGTACGAGTACGACCGCGACGAGGCACACGAGGTATACAGTTACGTCTGCCTGCAGTTCCACTAGGACCTACCATGTCTGACTCTGGAATCAGACCGTGGGGCCCTAATAGTGGATTTGCATCCATCTGAACCTGCCCTGCCCCATCCACCTCCAAATCATAGTCAACATCAAACTCTGGTGGGTGAGTCTCCACTACCCAATCTGAAGTTGGATCAACATCATCCAACACAATGGGATCCGAATCAAATCTTTTGTTCAACAATTGGTTGCACCTTAGCTGGAGGTTGTACTGCACGAAGACTAGATTATTTAACCGTTTCTGTTCTAAATGGTTTCTCTTCTTTATGTGAATCCTCTCAAAGACAGACCAATTGTGCTCATACTCAGAAGCATTGCAAGTTTGACTCAACACTCTAATTGCAAACTTTTGCAATTGAGGACATTGGTTGGCAAATCACTTCCACCAGTTTGCTGCAAAAAACATAGTTAGTCGAGTTAGTTTCTTGAAGTAATAAATTATGAAGTATATAAAATTTAAAGTATATAAAACACTTGAACTTTAAACTTTGGAATTGTTACCTGGCTCATCCACATCCCTTGCAATCTTTGTTAGGTTCTTTCTGAAGGTACCTGTGGCTCTAGTGAAAGAAGTGATCTGTCGGTGTATCTCCAACCGCTCACTCTCAGAAGGGATTGTGTGCTCAAGGCACTCATACAAGCCATCTCTAACCTCCCTAGTCAAATATTCTCCAAGCTGTGCTCTGTAATGATACCTTGGGTTCAGGAAATACCCAGCTGCATGTATAGGGCGATGGAGTTGATTGTTCCATCTATGATCAATGATCTACCAAATAGGCCCATTCTTGGTCACTCTATCCTTGTATGCTGCCCTTATTTGCTCCTTTGCTTGATCCATAGCCTCATAAATGTAACCCATGGCCAATTTTTCCCCATCCACTAACTGCAACACCTTAACAAGTGGCTCGACAATTTTCACAATTTTTGCTGCTTTTTTCCAAAATATGGGATCATTAACTTTCTTTTTGGTGTCTTTTCCATATTGTTTGCGGGCCCACTAAGATGCATTCCATTCATCAAATGCAAACATCTTTTGCAAGTTATTTGATTGGGAAGCCATAGATTGCATTGTCAAGAAGTGAGTTGCAAATCTAGTGATGGCAGGCCTAAGAAGTTCCATGTTCTCTGTGTTTTTTCTCATCAGGCTCAAAACTCATGAGTGGTTGTAAGTTTACTTTGTGATGCTTTTGGCATGCTCTATAGTGTTTTTGATCCATTCTTGTTTGCCAATGTCCTTAAGCATGAGGTCTATGCAATGTGCATCACATGGGGTCCATTCTCCTCTAACATCTTCCCATCAAGAACATAGTTAGAGGCATTATCTCTGATGACCTGAATAACATTGGCCACCCCCACCTCCATAACAACCTCATCTAAGAGCTCAAACAACAAGTTTGCATCTTTGACCCTATTAAATGCATCAACTGATATCAAAAACATGGTTCCTTGTGGGCAAGAGACAAGGAAATTTATGATAGTACGGTTCCTTCCACCACTCCATCCATCTGACATGATGGTACATCTTGTTTTGGCCCATGATACTTTGAAATCTATCAAGTATTCTTCAATGGATGCGACCCCTTTGTGCAAAAGAGATCCCCTCAAATCATGCATACTAGGGCCTTTGAAGCCCCTATCACAAGCAATAATGGCATCCCACATAGGTTGGTAATATGGTGAGCGTGCAACATTGAAGGGGATATTAGCATGATACCACCATCTAGCTATGTACTCATAAGAAATCTCTCTATATTGTTTCTTTGAATGGTCATCTAAGGTGGGCTGAAATTGAGTGGGTTGAACTTGAGAAACATTGGCATTGTCAGAGCCAGAAGTGGGGGGAGGTGTGAAATACCTTTGGATGGTATTCCTCTTTTTACTTTAAGGCGGATGCATGGTTTTTTCACTTGCAAGGGGAGGAGGAACATAATGAAAGGGGTCTCTATTTCTAACACCGGTAGAATGAATAGATGGAGAGTCCTCATAATCAAAAGTGGGGTTGGCTGCCCTCGTTTGTGCTACAACCCTCTTCCTCCTTATTTCAACCTGTATAGCTTTTTCCCTTGCCTTTTTTTCTTGGTAGTCATTAAGTACTTTTTGCATCTCTTCTCTAGTATGCCCAATAACATCCAATGGTGCCTCACATGATTTAACTTGGCCTCTAACACCAACCAAGTGTTCTTTCAGCCTATGAATGCACCCCCCGTCCCCCCTGATGCATTTTTGACAATAGTTGCAATACATTAGACCTTCAATCACCACCTCAACATGAACCCATGTGACATCTTTAGCTTTTGGGGCCATTGTAAATTTGTAAATGCAAACTCAAAGGCTAAAGCAAAGGTGCAATTTGCACAATGTAAGCAATCTGAAAATGCAAAGAAGGAACCTTGTCTTCGACTCTTACTAAGTTTCAAACTTTCAAACATTCAACAATCAAGATTCAAGATGGAAAAAAAAAGAGTGGAATTTTTTTTCAACATACCTCTAATCCAACTCCTCCAAACTCGAAGATGAACTATAGCCTCCTAGTTGAGATGCGAAATCCACCACAAACTGTCCAAAACACTTGCCCAATAAGCTGCTCAATGCTGCTCTTCAAGAATCAATGCTGCTCCAAAACCCAAATGCTCCCAAATGATGAATGAAAGAGGTGTGAGGCACTTAGAGGGGAGTGATAGAGTTATATAGGCTAGAGTTAGAGTTTAGAGGATGTTAGGGTATTGGTTTAGCAAAAAATAAGATGGTTTTCTAGTCTGTGTGCCCGCTACAGGGAGTAAAACAGAACCGGTCGGTTTATGATGGAACCGTTTGGTTTGGTACCGAACCGAACCGACCGGTTCGGTACCAAACCGGTCAGTTTTGTCATAAACCGGCCGACGGTTTGGTTTTTTCACTGGTTCGAACTGGTTGGGCATCTAATCTGAAAAACCGGCCGGTTCCGGTTTCGGTTAAGTGGTTTTTATAACACCGATAATAATACACTATAAAAATTTATTATTTAATAAGTTTACTCTATAAGTTTATTTTATATGTTATTTTTATTTATGCTATAATAAAAATTTATTTAAATTTATTAAATTTTAAAGTGTATTTAAATTTATTCTATAATAAATTTAATATATAATTTTTATTTAAATGTGTTATAAACTTATATAATACACTGTTTAGTTTATATAATACTATAGCACAAGTTATATTATATTTGCTATAATTTTAATAAGTTGAGTTTATAACTTTATATATATAATACACCGTTTAGGTTATAATACACTAGCTAATTTAAATAAAAATATGTATTATAAAGATTTATAGTATATACGCAATAAAGATTTATAGTATAGTATATATGCAATAAAGATTTAATAATTGCCAAATTTATAAATAATACAAGGCAAATTTAAAATCTGTAAATATTAAATAGTAGTATCCTCCTGTAAACTTTGTATTGAAATGAGGGTGCTTGTATTGAAATGAGGGCGCACGTCGATTACATACCTGTGTGTGTCGATGCTGGTGGATGCAATCCCTGTGCTTCCAAGCTGACTGTCCCGACTCGACACAGAGACGGCTGTCGACTCTCTTCCAATTTTTAAAGCCCACGCCCTGACTGCTACAGACAAATACAACTGCTGGCTCTGTTGCCTTCGAAGTGGGGTCGGGCGCCCTTATAATACAATTCCCGATGTTAAAAAATAAAACCCTAAAAGAGACCTAAAACTGATGAAATTGCCTTTGGGATCCGTGCACATGGGGTCAGCTGGGTCGGGATCCGTTTCCTGGTTTAAGATCCATTTCTTCCCTCACACATCCGTCTCCCTTGGCAATGGAAACGTGGTGTTGGCGGATCCCATGCGGATCTGGACGGATCTGGATCAGCGTCTAGACCCCGCGGATCCGTTAACTTATACTTTAAGTGACCCTGATGACTAAAGTTTCAAATTGGTAAAATTATATACTTTGTATGTCTTTTGCTTGCAATTTTTGTTATTATCCTTTAATTTGTATGCTTTTTGTGTGCATGCAATGACCTGTGGTTGACCTTCTGTGCTTTCACCACTTATAAGGTTCTGAATTGGGCAGTGTGATTTGTTCTGAATTAGGTGGTACGATCCTAGACTCTTTTTATATGGTTTTGAATTGGTTATTACCCTATAATTTGTATGTCGTTTGCTTGCAATTTTGCCGACCTGAGATGTCTTCTATGGCTGTGTGACCTTATCACTTCCCTTATGATACTGTCATATACACTTCATTTTTGGTTTTAGCTAGACCTAGGGTTAGCGTTGTTGGATATTTACCTAGACTGTACTTTCAGTTTTCTTCTTTTTATTTTATATCTTTCTCTCATTATATGGGAGTTGCTTTTCCACTCCCACATTGTACTCACACTGGATGTATCCCTTAGCCCCATCGACCTACTTTTGTGGTCATTTGTTGGACATTATTAAAATGATCTTATCTTATCTTATCTACAAGACTAGAGCCATTTGGGAAGATGAGGTCAAGGGAATTTGAATCCAATTCTAGAAAGGATTTAACATTGTATTGCATGTTAATGTTGATTTAATACCTAGTTGTTGCAAGGTTTATAATTTGTCACTATTAAGAAAAATCACTTGTGCCAAGGTTTTTGGTGGTTGCCAAACTAATATAGATGTCAAAGAAATTTGAATCCAATTCTAGAAGAGATTGAACATTGTATTGCATGGTAATGTTCATTTAAAACGTAGTCATTGTAAAGATTCTAATTTGTCACTATTAAGAAAAGTTACTCATGGCAAGTATTTTGGTGGTCCCCAACCTAGTATGAAATAGTATTCATGTTGACAGTGAGGCTGTGGTTGACATTCTGCGTTTTCACCACTTCTATAAGGTTATGAATCGGGCGTTATATTATCTTGCAGTGACCCCGTCTTTATTAAGGTTTTGAATTGGAACTTATTATCCTATAAATTTTATGTCTTTTGCTTGCAATTTTGTTAGTAACTTGAAATGTTTTCTTTGGCTAAGTATTGAATTGAATGGTAATGTTAATGGTTGATTCAACTCCTAGTTGTGACAAAGATTATAGTTTGTCAGTATTAAGAAAAAACAGTTGTGCCAAGGTTTTTGGTGGTTGCTTTTGGGTGACCATCTTGCACCTTCTTTTCAGCAACAAAGTTGCTGTGTAAAATGAAACATGAGTTCGGATCAATTGATCTGACCTTGGGCTGAGGCTGAGCGCTCTCAAAGGCCTTCTGACTGGCATGGACCATTAGGGCCCACACAGGCCAACTAAGATGGTGGGACAGGGATTATTGGTGACAAGGACAGTGCTAGACAAGAAATCTATGCACCACAAACTCAAATGTAAACCATAGCAGAGATCCTGTTTGGATGTGATTAGTTTTAATCTTTTTTTAATTGAGTTATGTTTGTTACATTCTAAAAGAATCATTGGAGAAATATGGGTATTCTGATCTTAGAGTGTCAGGTCAAAATTCCAGACTTAAAATCTTAAGTCTTTTCTGACCCATATCATGAGTGTGTAGCAGAATGCATGACTCGGAGTCTGGGTAGGGTGCCTTGAGAGAGCATTGTGGTATCGCCTTTCTGAAGGGATTATCCTGAATATTAGTCGCATCACACTCAGAGAAGCTGCAGTTTGCCAGGAAAAGTTTGCTCAGGAAAGCTTAACTTCCAGAATAGCTTACCCTTTTCTTGCCATATATTTTCTGTGTTGGTAGCATTGTTCAGCCCCACCTAAACCTGCAAAATAGTAATCCAATTGCACCCAAGATAACTAAGATGGAGGGATTAACAGTGACAAAGGACAGTGCTAGACCAGAAATCCATACACTACAAACTCAGATGTAAACCCTAGCAGAGATCCTGTTTGGATATGATTAGTTTTAATGGTAATGTTAATGGTTGATTCAACTCCTAGTTGTGACAAAGATTATAGTTCGTCAGTATTAAGAAAAATCAGTTGTGCCAAGGTTTTTGGTGGTTGCTTTGGGGTGACCATTTTGCACCTTCTTTCCGGCAACAAAGTTGCTGTGTAAAATGAAACATGAGTTCGGATCAATTGATCTGACCTTGGGCTGAGGCTGAGCGCTCTCAAAGGCCTTCTGATGGGCATGGACCGTCAGGGCATGGAAAGTCTTTTCTGACCCATATCATGAGTTTGTAGTAGAATGCATGGCTCGGAGTATGGGTAGGGTGCCTTGAGAGAGAGTTGTGGTATCGCCTTTCTGAAGGGATTATCCTGAATATTAGTCGCATCACACTCAGAGAAGCTGCGGTTTGCCAGGAAAAGTTTGCTCAGGGAAGCTTAACTTCCAGAATAGCTTACCCTTGTCTTTCCTGATATTTTCTGTGTTGGTAGCATTGTTCAGCCCCACCTAAACCTGCAAAATAGTAATCCAATTGCACCCAAGATAACTAAGATGGTGGGACAGGGATTAACGCTAACAAGGACAGTGCTAGACCAGAAATCCATGCACTACAAACTCAGATGTAAACCCTAGCAGAGATCCTGTTTCGATATGATTAGTTTTAATTTTTTTAACTGAGTTGTGTTTGTTCCATTCTAAAAGTATCATTAGTGAAATATGGGTGTTATGATCTTTAGAGTGTCATGTCAAAACTATATACTTCAAATCTTAAAAGTTTTTTCTGACATGATTCGTAGTCTGGGTAGGGTGCATTGAGAGAGAGAGTCGTGGTATTGCCTTTTTGAAGGGAGTATCCTGAATATTAGTCCCATCACACTTAGAGAAGCTGCGGGTTGCCAGGAAAAGTTTGCTCAGGAAAGCTTAACTTCCAGAATAGCTGACCCTTATCTTGCCAAATATTTTCTGTGTTGGTAGCATTGTTCAGCCCCTCTGAAACCTGCAAAATACTGAATAGTAATCCTATTGCACCCAAGATATAACAGTTGGTTAAAGTGGAAACAATTGAAGGTCAATATCTCAGTTTGTTGCCCACAACAAATGTAGACAGTAGGCCTGATCATTCAAGACTAACTGTGTGTAGCAAAATGTTAGACTTGGTTGTCCACTCTTCTACATGCACAAATGTGAAGAGGGCAGACTAGTCAGCAAGTGAAGTTGTAACACCACATGTTATTATAAAGAAATTGATGTAGAAAAAATCGGATAAGGAGTATAGAGGTGTGGAAGGGGCATTGCACATATGCTCCAACTGTACCTCATTTTGCAATGTTCTTGGCGGATTTGCCCTTTGTGGCAGAGACTGAACTTTTAGCAGACACCTGAGCTTGGGCCTGCTTTATTCTGGTTTTTTATGAAGTGGCTGGGCCTCATTGGACTTCATATGGAGAAAGTAGAATTTCATATCTCATTCAAAATTCATTAGACTTTACAGTTTTCAGGATTTCAGGATTGGTAGATTGCAACATTTTCATTGGATTCCATCTCTAAGAGAAGTATGGGATTGGCATTTAGTCAAGAGCACCAAGCCTTTTATGTACCTTGATGTTGGTGGTATTGATTGTTGAACTCCTCTGTCATGGCCTTAGGAAGAATGTATCCTTCACTCAAACCAAAATCATTGATTAGGCATGTTAAGCTTTTTCTCCTATATTATAAGGCTTGGATTAGGCAGTTTCATCAAAATTGGGTGGTGTTCACTGTTGACTAATGTCCCTAGAGGATCGAGGTAGAGGCAAAGGCACAAGAGGAAAAGGGTGATACCTATGAAACATGACACATCCATTTTTTTAAGTTTTATGATGGTTAAGCTCATGCATGTAGTTTATTTCATTTTAGCATGAACTGAACCATAAACAATGACTGCGGCAACACAATAAGACTAGCTGCAGTAAAGCAAGATCACAAGAAGAATAACCATGCACAAAAGAACACAAGAAGTATCCTGGGAAAACCCTTCTCAATCAAAAGGGAAAAACCCAACAATCCTTTGCTATACTGCCAAGAGAAGATCCACCATCCACCACCAAACCTAGCACACAATAGGGTGTTGCTATGACTGGGAAAACTAGCTCCTAGAGAACTGCGAATTGCACAACTTCTGAAATTATGAGATAACAAGTGAGTGTGATCCACAATGGGGATCCACACTTATTTATACAAAACTTATCACATCAAATGATGTGTCTATTGGCACAATAGGGTCGACCTTTTCAACTTAATATTATAATTAATAATTACACAATATTAATTATCTTTCACATGTTGGGGCCGACTTGTACTCTTCACAACATAATTAGGTTTTACCAAAGTCTCACTCTTTGAAGATATAACAAGGGATCTCACATCCTTTAGTGCTCAGCCACTAGGGACACGTCCACCTGTGCTCAGCCACAGGGACGTCACTCTCAATAGATCACTCAACTGAGTCCATAGGAGTACCATTTGGAGAGCCATCTCAAGCCGACTGAACTAAGTCCATAGGAGTACAAGGCAGGAGATCATCTCAAGCGGACTCAACTCAGTCTAGAGGAGTAAAAGGCAGGAGACCATCTCAAGTCATCTCAACTCAGTCTAGAGGAGTAGACAAGAGACCACACGTCATAACAACTCAGTCCAGATTTTGACGCACACCCATCACATGGGCACACCCAACACATGGGCACACATCGTCTCAACTCAGTCCAGAGGAGAACGACACACCCATCACATGGGCCCTCTCACAGATCAACTCAACTCAGTCCAGAGGAGAACGACAGGGAGAATGTCACACGACGTTGCAATCCTCAGCACATTTTGGGCTCTGTGTGTGAATCCTGCGTGGGGACATGAAAATGTGAGGATTTGTGTTCAACGTGAATCTCTCACGTGTCCTTGTCTATTGAGATTTTTCTCAATATGCAGTTCTCTCCTCTTTCTTTGATGCTTCTTAGCATGCCTCGAGGGTCTTTACATTACACTTTTATAGAGTTAGAGGATGCAAACCATGTTTCAAAGAAGTTGAATCGTCTTTATAGGATGATAGAGATTTAGAGATTTAGTTGAGTTGGTATTAGCCAATTTGGATCTTAATGAACCAGTGCTAGAGCTAGTCACTTTTGATGATGGTGATCCTCTTGAGGGGTCATCCTCCACACCAACAGATGCACAAACTGCATTGGATATATAGTGGAGGAGGATGGAGGAGAGAGCAGTGGTGGTGATGCTGATTTTGATGATTATGTCATGGAGGGCTAGTACTACCGAGTCCAGACTGTTCTTCCATCTACGGTTCTAGTATCTACCGTATGGTTATTTTGTATTTGCCATTGGCATTCCCACCTATAGTATTACTGACTCTGACTTGATATTACTATCTAGTATCTATACATTCAACATTGTAATACATTTTGATTTTGATGACTTAATGAGAATTCTGCAGCTTATGGTTCTAATTTCTTTTGTGTACGATGTTTGTCATTTGATCATCATTGATGTTACAATGTATAATGAATGATGATTTGCCATTTATGTTACATGTTTAAAGTTTTTTATCATGTAAATCTTCTAGTTTCTAACAAAATATGAATCTTTGTCTAAATTTAATATATATATATATATATATATATATATATATATATATATATATATATAT
>SNQJ01S0000035.1:954792-979174 GCA_010110895.2 Picea sitchensis
TATATATATATATATATATATATATATAAACGTGTCCTTTGTGTCCTGTTTTCAAGGTCAAAATTTCACGTGTTGGACACTTGTATCTCCCTGTCCCTTGTCATCGTGTCAGGTGACTTAGGTAATACTAACGATGAGGATACCCGTACAAGCGATGGTGGAACATTGCTTGTCTTTTAAATGTTCTTGCTCATTTAAAAGAACATTTTCAATAGTATTTTGGAATCATGGTTTGGAACTAAGGTGCACAAAATGGGGAGACATCTAGAAGTTTTCAAAACGGGGAAGTAAATGCGATATATTTGAGTGGGCCTATTGGTTAATAACATGTGTTTCCTCCTAGAAGGTCACAAGTTCAAATCCAGAGGGGGTTAGGGTATGTATACCTTCGTAGACTTTACCAGTCAAATCGCTAGGTGGAGGGGGGTCCCTTGTCCTACAAACAAGGAGGTCTCATACACCAATATGGTGTCTGGCTTGGCCGTGACCTTAAAATTAGATTATTATTATTATTATTATTATATATATATTTAAAAAAAAAAAAAAACACACTATCTTGCAAGAAAAAATAATGATACTCAAATGACATTTTAAAACCATGTCTATATTAACAAGAAATGACATGTGGCACACAACTAGGAGTAATGCCTTGCATGAGAACACTTGGATACAACCATGGAATAGGAGCATTGGACTAACATGTTGTCATAGAGTGCACCATCCTAGGGGAGAGGCATTAAAACCTTAGGAGAAATATTCCTCGAGGGTGTTTCATCACGGGGGTTGGATAAACCCTAGTATGACACTTGTACATCCTTGTATTGTAGAGAGCAATGTTATCAGAACCAGATTGGTCAACCCTAATAATGTTAATCTTTCGACATCGAGGTACATAGAGGGCTTGGTGCTCTTGATTAAATGTCAATTCCATACCCTCGTACATGATAGAATCCAGTCTGTTGAATTTTGAATAGGACCTAAGATTCTACTTTCTCCATATGAAGTCCAATGAGGTTGGAATCACTCTCAAACATCCTGAAACAATTGATGGTGATGTTAAAAATTTAAGTAAAATGATGAAAATGAAAGACAAAGGAGAATGTCACTTTTAAGTAAAAGGATGAATATTATGTAATATTCCCAAGTGCACTAGGTTGGGATATTATGATTTTTTGTGTAATTATGTTGCTCTTGGTTATGTGCTATTGTCAAACAATTTGTATTACATATGTTTCCATGTTATAATTTGGTTGACAACTTTCTACAAACAGTTTGCATACATTCTACTAAAAGACTTTTGTCAAACACATTGTATGTAATCCAAGTATAAGAGACAACATGGCCATTTTTATTATGAATGAAACCCTATTCACAGCAATACAAATCTCCAATCATTGCTATGGAAATTGCAATACATCAATGAAAACACACAATATGCAAACCAAAACCTGGAATAATGCCACGACCTCCTGAATAGATGATGTGCCCCCCTCCACACTGCAAAAAACCATCTCCAAGATGATGCTGTCCAACTCCAGGGCCTCACTAATCCTCACATTTCCTTTGATCAATATTGACCTCCTCTAGAGAAGATCGAGCCTCCAATGCCAAGGATAGGGCCCACGACCTTCCTCCAAACCCTCATGGTTTTGTAGAAAGGTGGCTTGGCCCCTCAAAATACCCTCCAAGGGCCAACGAACCCCCACAAACCCTCATTGCTCCCAAAACCCTCACGGCCTGCTAAAGATGAATCTCGGCCTCCTCAAACCCCCACGATCCTGTAAAAGATGAAGCCGTCCCTCTCTAGGAAACCCCACTGACCTCCTAAGCAAGTCGATACACCTCCAAGCTGAAGTAGAACCCCAAAATGAAGCTCACATGAAGATCTCTGATGGATCCTCCTTGTCTAGCTAGGGTGGATATTGCACCACTGAAACCAAACCACAATGGAAGGGTTTATGCCAAAACCCAACGAAAACCTTGGCTCACAAGAGCACTCCAATAAGATAAATATAAAACATAATAATGAAAGTGGAGTGCTACCCCTCCTTTTATAGTTCTTAGATGCCCCTTCTTCCCATCTAGATTTTTCCTCTTTGAATTAATCCAACATGATCCTTATTCTCCTTTTACTTTTCACTTAAAGATTAAAAGTCACTTTATAACCCTTTTAACCCCTTTTTAATGTTGGAAATTGATTAATTGGCTTTTAAGACATTTCCAGACGTCGAAAATCCCTTTCTCATCATCCCTATCTTTAGAGCTTTTCATCTCGGTTCTAGTGAGCGATTACACTAAGGTGCCCCCTCAAATACTATGATCCAAATTACACCTTTAGTGCATCTATTTAGATTATGCTCAATAATACCCCCAAATTATGGGAATCGTTGGAGTGCCCCGGAACCAAGAACGAACTGTGCAGAAGTGATCTTGATGATGAAAGATGGTAAATGGACTAGGCTAGGCCTCATATAACTCCTCCAAATCCTTCGGGCTTACCACCTTTAGTGCATCCTACTTAGATTATGCTCAATAATACCCCCAAATTACGTGAATCGTTGGAATGCCCTGGAACCAAGAACAAATTGTGCGGAAGTGATCTTGATGATGAAAGATGGTAAATGGAGTAGGCTAGGCCTCATATAACTCCTCCAAATCCTTCGAGCTTACTGATAACGCAACCTCACCCTTATGTATGGGTTGACACAAGCCTTTGAAGCCATCTCCAACTCCAGAACAAGGGAACCCAAAAATGGGGACATTACATATTACCATTAATTACTAGAGTGGGTGAAATGGTGATGATAGTTAATTGAGCATGTGGATAGATTTAAAATGCTTATTAGTGGTTAATGAGGGGATTTTTTGCCAGCTAAGGGACCCAGGCCCCTCTTGGATGGGCTCACAAACCAAAAGACATTCGCTGAAACGACTGCCATATGGGTCGAAATGGCTTGGAAATGTTGTCGGTTGTATCGTACAATGTTTTCAAATTAGGAAATGCTGTATGGTACGATTGACGACGTTTCCAAGGAATTTTGGCCATGTTTCGACATTTTGTTGAGTTTCCGGTACTGGTATGGCAACTGGGGGGTCGTTTCCTGCAACTTAGGTTTGAAATCTTTTAAATATAAATTTTTCGTTAAAATTTAAATATTTTATGTATTTTTTAGTAAATCGAGTCATTGAAATCAGATTGGTTTGAGTCAATTTGAGTTCGAGTCGTAGTCCAAGTTGACCCTAGATCGATTCCGAGTCTGAGTTTGAGTTTTAAAACATTGTTTTCGACTGTGCTGCCTAAAAATGTCAAAGACTGCAATTATGAGGGTTGGAGGAATTCCCTGTAAAAATTGCGACTTTTTGTTTGCTAGTGAGCTTTGGGCAAGATCTGTAACAGCTTGAGGTCTAGAAGTAATGTGTCTTTATCACAACCCTCTTCCTTGTGCTCATCTTCTTTTTTATCTTCTTCTCCACAAAATCATGAAGAATTGTTTCTTTCCACATTTGGAATTTCCCCTCTTAGTCTTTTGCCAATCCATTTCTAATCCAGAATGTTATGAATTTTCTCTTCCTGTTCATATACGTCAAAATCTCCAACTTTGAAAGTTCATTACAGTGCATTGGAGTAATTTTGTATCTGAGCACGATTGGTGATAATAGGCTTGTGTAGGCTGATTGGCCGAAGACAAAATGTGGTTTCCTAGACTTTGTGAACTGGATGAAACCATTACTGATTTTCGTGCAAAATTCTTGTAATAAGAGCTTGTCTAACACATTTGTGGAAGGAGAAAAGGGGTAGATGATGAGTTGTCAAATTGAGACAACATCAATAGACTTAAATAGATTGAAACAATTAAGAAACAATTAAGTAATCTTCCCATTAATGGTGACATGCTGTAAAGTTTGTTGGAGTTAACTATCTTGACAAGGTGGTGGTGAGCTGCCAATACTAGTGCATTAAAAGCTCATTGAATATTGTGTACTTTCCGAGGTTTGGGAGTTAGGGCTCTTGACTTTCTCATTTCTTCTTCCTTTTGAATTCTTGTAGTTTTGAAATTAAAGAATTGGCTGGTCCATTGATGGACATGTAATGTGCAATTATTAGTGCAGACCCTCTTGTTTTAGGAGGGGGCTCACTTATGAAATTTCAGGGCCTTGATCTCCTAGCATCCGAAAGTTATATGGTAGGGGTCCCACTTTGGAACTTCAAGGTGCTGAGACGATAGCCTTCTTGTATTTTGAAATTCCAAAAAGTAGAAAGGCTTTTGGGAATCAGTCTATGGGGAGAAGGTTTGCAAACTTACGAAATATTTTGAAGTGTCCAAATCCCAAAAGGTTTTTTTGGCTGAGGGAAATTCACCAATTTTGGGTTTTGAAATTGGGTGAAATATTCCCCCATTGTCTTGAATCTCTGAAATGACAAAACCTTAATTTTCAGGACTTGGGAATGTTGGGACTTCAGAAGGGAGCATCCTCAATGAGGGAAGCGATTTTCCAGTGTTCTAAAAGGCCGAATCTTCAAGTTTTGAAGCTTGAGAATTTAGGGCCTCTTGAAGATGTGTGCTGCAATGATGAGCAACACCCCTGAATTCTCTAAGCAACCAAAAATAGAAAGGTATTTAATTTCAGGTGTTTGATGGAGTTCCCCTTCAATGGAAATATGCCTTACAAAAATTTAAATGCTGAAAAGCTTAAACTTTGGAACTATGGGAGGATCAAAATGCATATTAGCCACTCATGTAGAGTGCTCAATGGGGAAGATAATCTTGGTTGCCAACAATTTTTGAACTTCCTACCTAATGATAGGCTCCCACCTGGGGTTTATAGGACTTATATCTGATGAGTTGAGTTGGGCATATTGTGTTGAATGACATCAGTATTATATACCTTCAATGGAAATATGCCTTACAAAATTTTAAGTGCTGAAATGCTTGAACTTTGGAACTTTGGGAGGATCAAAATGCGAGGAGGTGGGAATAGTGAAACAGCAAAATACTTGGGGCTTGAAAAGCTTCCTAGGAAAATTGATGTTTATGAAACCTCTTTGAACACTTGGGAAGAAAGTGACATGACCCTGGAGCAAAGACAATCTTTCGTAAGGGTAGTTGTTCTTAAGGAGGCTTTGTTTAGATTTTTGAAATCTACACAAGTGCATGTTTCTCCATTGTTCTTTCAGACAGGTACCAAATTAGCCGCTCATGTAGAGTGCTCAACGGGGAAGATAATCATGGTTGCCAACCAAGGTATAAACCTGACGGGCACCTCAAGGGGGAAGATAATCTTGGTTGCCAGCCAAGGTATAAACTTGACGGGCACTCCTACCTGTTAAGTAAATTTTTTGTGATGGGTTTCTTCTTAAAAATGCCCTTCCTGTGACGTTTCATTTTTATTTTTGCCAGTCATTTAAATATTATGTGTCATATGTGTTTTTGTTTATTTTTATTGTAAATACAAAAACATCCCAGGCACAACATAAAATTATTATGAAATTGCATTTAATATAACATCATCAAACTGTTTCACATGGAATACAACACCATTAAAAGCATAAACAGAAAATCTTAACAAATTACCTTGATATAGCAACTTGCACACAGTTTCAATATTGAAAATCACCAAATAAGAGGTTCCAACTTTTTTCTATGCCTCAATTCTGCATAGATCCAATCAATGTACAAAAACAATCGACCAAACACCAAGTAGTATGCATAGATCCAATCACTGTACGAAAACAATCGACCAAACACTAAGTAGTATGCATGCAATGATGCCAAGATAGCTACAACCTACGGGAAAAGGAAAAATGTGGTTACTAATAGTTGTTGTAAAAATAATAATAAAAGTGATGGATTGCAAAATTTGAAATAATTATCGATATTAATATAATGAAATAATAAATATTACTGAATTATTTTGGATTTGTTTTTTAAATAGAAAGTACTAATGTTTTCTAAAATGAAATAAAATAGAGCTTGTGAGAGGCCCGCCGCACCCATGTTTATTCTTATTATCAAGATTCAGGAAGACATTAAAAACACAGGCGGGAAAGTATTTAAATGTGGATTCTCAAAAACCAAATATAATGAGAAAATAAGTGTGCAAGAAGGTGTTTTCTAGCATCAGCCAATTGAAGACAATTTCCATCACTGCAATTGCAATTTTATATTAACAAGTCTTACCTCTCTAAATAGTTGCATGCAGGTTTTTTGGGCAATGTTTTTTAAATCCTTGATCTTGTTTCCCTCTCAACCTTCACTTTTCAACCTCCAGAATGTGACTCGTAAGTTGTGAGTGTGTAGGTGTTGCACAACGTATGTTATAATATTTGTAACTTATGCAATGTGCTATGCATGCAACTTGCAACCTCACATCTGCTATAGAATTTGTAACGTGTACTATGTATGGCCTTTGCTATAGAATTTATAACCTGTGTTATGTATACTTTACACAAAAATCAGCATTCAAATTTAAGAAATTGTTATTATATTATATTATATATTATAATATATATTGTTTTTAATAATAGATTTTTATTATATTATATTTTTTGTATATATATATATATATCCATCAAATCCATCAAAATGACCAGGTATTTGACCATTAAAAATGGAAAAAAACGAGTAAATACCCATCAAGTTTAACCACTGTTGCCAACAATTTTTGAACTTCATACCTAATGTTATTTCCGACCTGGGGTTTATAGGACTTATAAAGTTATATCTGATGAGTTGAGTTGGGCATATTGTGTTGAATGACATCAGTATTATATACCTTCAAATCTTCATCCAATCAGGAAAAAATATCCTGGTGTTCTTTGAATAACTTGATGAACCTCTACTTTTCTGATTCTGAACAGGTCATCCCCGGGTTTTATTACATAGCTTGTTCTACACTTTTGATATTAACCTGTACAGTTTCTTGCACCTTTCTGGAGGACTGTTTCCCCATTCTCACCTTAAAATGGGGAACATCATCTTGATTAAATAGCGATTTGAGAGATGCCAAGCCAAATCTTTTGGGATCTTATTTGCTTTTATCTGGATAAAGCCTTTTGATTCACTCCTTCTGGTTCTCTGAGTTTATCTCCCACTGGTTTCCTTTCAAGGTATATGCACTCAAACTCTTCTGTTTCAAATAGAAATCAGAGAATTTGTTCTATCTTATTTTTATCTTCTTAATCTATTCTTATCTCTTCTTTGTTGCTATCTTATATTTCTTTGCAATCAATTTCAATTTCTTCTTCTTAACTGAACTGTTGATTGTCAGCACTACGGGAACAGGCTGGAAATGTCTATATACTAGAAACACCTATTAAATTTTACCTTTATGTTATTGTTATTACTCGTGCATGTTTTGTTATTTTAATTATTTTTATTAGTCATCCACTTTTTGTTATATCACTTTGTTTTTATGATTCATCGTGTCTGCTTGTTTTTCAATTCCTTGGAGTTAGTCGATATTGTTTCTCACCTTTTAATGGTTCTGGGATTAGAAATTGCCTTTAGTAGAAGACTGTGGAAGAATAGATTGGATTAAATTTATATTTGATAATATGTTACGTCCTCTAGTTGTAGCCATCATGACCTTGTTTTACTCCTAAAATCGTAGCCATGAGGAGCAGGCCATTCGTCCTCACTCTTGATTCCTCCCAAGAGGGATTAGCAGTGACATAAATTTGGATAGGGATTGCTTCTCCTTAACTTGCCCCCCTCTCTCACCACACTACTTGGAGAGGCTTTTATTTTTCCTGTTTATGATTGCAAAGTGATCAGTGAATGACTAGTATATAATCATGATTTCAGCAAGTGATGAAACCACTCGAGGTGTTAAGCGTATAGGTTAGTGGGTAGGAGAGAGATAGTTCTGATGTTAGGTCTGAATTAATGGATGTGTGCTTATGCCTTGCAAATAACTACATTCTTAAAATGCTGTCCAATACGCCTTACCAAAAACAAAAGCTTTAATACTTTCCTGAATTGTTTCCTTGATGAAATTTCTTTGTTGGCTTCTGTGGCAACCATCAACCGGTTTTAATCAACCTCTTTGGGACCGGGATATCTTTTCCATCCGTGAATCCCTTATTATAAAGACAGGTAAAAATGGATTATAATTATCTGCAAGAATCACGAGGAATGGAAAAAGGCACTTTTGCATGATATTCCTGTTGAAATGGTGCATTATTTATTACCTTCATCCAAAGAAGTAGAATGACAATTTTGAAAGGTTTCTATTTATTTATAAATTTTTCCTGTTTGAATAGAGATGTATGCCTTTATGTGTAGTAACCAGTTGTACCATTATACTGGCATACTGAAGGTTTTGGGGCCAGCTTTTGGTTACTCCTAATCCATACCTGGCATACTGACCCTTCCTCTTGTACCCAATGCTGCCTTGATCTATACATGAGAGTTTGGTCTTCTCTGCATCCAAAAATTTGACGAGGGAACCTGTCTTGTTTCTAACTTCCTGGGTGGTCATTTTCTTTTCTCCTCATTATAAGACAAGCTGTGCTACTTAATGAATGACTTTAACTTCAGATTCTATTATAAGCCACTGTTGCAGGGATTAATGTGACTTTGGTCTTTGTGGCTACTTAGTACTAGTACATCAACTTTGTTTTAATAGATTATATTTGTTGTAATTGAAGACTTGTATGCTTTTGCAGGGTGCAGTTGAGAGTCTACTAGAGAGAAGTTCTAAAATTCAGCTATCAGATGGAACTGTTGTTCAATTAGACGTCGACTTTCGACAGTGCATACTGCAAAAACTCAAAGGGATGACTTCAGGAGCACTACGTTGTTTAGGTTTTGCATATAAAGAAGATCTTGGTGATTTCTCCACATATGATGGAGAGGAACATCCTGCTCACAAGCTTTTGCTTGATCCTGCCAATTACTCATTAATTGAAAGTGATTTGGTCTTTGCTGGCTTTGTAGGAATAAGGGTAAGAGTTTAGTTTGTTCATATTTTTGGACTTTAGAGCCTTTTGATTATATTCAGTATGTTAGATCTAGTATTAAAAATTGTACTGAAGTTCACAAATAATTGATTTGCTCCTTGGTCTGTTTTTTACTTTTCTCTGGGGATCTTTTCAGGATCCTCCACGTCCAGAGGTCCATAGAGCAATTAATGATTGCAGAGAAGCTGGAATTCGTGTGTTGGTTATTACAGGGGATGACAAGAATACAGCAGAAGCCATTTGTCGTGAGATTGGGATTTTTGGGGAAGAAGATATTCATGAGAAAAGCTTCATAGGAAGAGAGTTTATGGCTCTTCCTGAGGCCACACGTCGAGAAATTTTAAGAGGACCTGGTAGTTGTGTGTTTTCCAGATCTGAACCTAGGCATAAGCAAGAAATAGTTCGAATGTTGAAGGATGATGGGGAAGTAGTTGCAATGACAGGCGATGGTGTAAATGATGCTCCGGCTTTGAAGTTAGCTGACATAGGTATTGCTATGGGAATTACTGGAACAGAGGTAACTATGCATCTCCATCTACTTTTTACCTGATAAAGCTTATATGTTGTAGTTGTAGAATATATGTTGTGAATAGGTCTGACATAATGCAACCTTCAGTGGGCAGAGCATGAAATGGGATCATGATTTTTATTTTGGCCTTTTTTATGTTTTGGAACTTCTTGTGATAAATGAATGCAAATGAGGGAAGGTATATTTTGAGCTGTTCTCTCCTTGTTTCTTGAGTTATCATTCTCCATTTTTCCATTTTAATTGTCTTTCACTGAGTAACCGCACATGTACAATAAGTCTGACTGTCTAATCTGCTGTATTGTGATTCTTGAATGTCAAAACATTTCTTCTGAAAGGTTATGCAGTATTTTTAGTTGTCTCCTGCACGATGTTGTTCTTTTTATAGCATATGGAAATGAAATGCTTGAAATAATTTCTTTTATATAGAGACTGTTTTGATTCCCAACACTTTTACCCGTGTCCTGTGCTTGTTTTGTACCTATCTTGTTTCTCAGGATAGGAGTTGGTGTTAGTGGCTGTCTAAATCTGACATACTCATTACACTTTCTTTTGTTGGGGGTGAGCGGTGGGCATATATTCCCATTTTATCATTTTTTGGTCTCTTTCTAAAGATAGTAAGGTATGTTATCAGGTCGCAAAGGAGGCAGCTGATATGGTCTTAGCGGATGACAATTTCAGTTCAATAGTTGCAGCTGTTGCTGAAGGGCGTTCCATATACAACAACATGAAGGCTTTTATTCGGTTTGTTGCTTCTGTTCTATTGCCTTACATCTTTTGCATCTAGTGCAGTCTAAAGTGCACTGATTTATTGAGCTCTGCTTGAAGAATATTCGTTCATAGCAAGGAATCATTGAGTTCTGCTAGATCTATAGATGTTCTGACAGTAAAATTCTAAATAATTACCTGTGTCCTTGTTATTTGATGCTCTAAAGTGCACTGCTTCCTCAATCTCATGATTGTGTCTATGACAATATGGAAAATACACGTGGAAGGTTTAATTGGTTTTACACATTATTTCCTACAATGTTGGATCAGGTAGAATTGCTTGACCAATATGGTAGTCCTTGCTATAGTTTACTCTGTAAAGACAAGAATACATGCATAATTTATGGTTACCTACTACCATTAGCGAAGGTTCATTTTTCAACTGCTTTATCCATCACATCTATTTCTTTTGTTGCCGACTTTGGAGATACTTCTTTGCTGCTTGTTTGTTCTAATTTATTTTGATAATTGCATGCCAGAAAATCCCTTGATGTTTACATCCACCTCTTTCTTATAGCCATGCTTTTTCTCCTTGTGCGAAAATGCTTGTTTGGACTCTTGTATGGAATCTTGTAATTGGGGTCAGATATCATGCCTGTATTTTAGTATGCTACATCAACTTTGTTTTCATTGAAGTGCTTGTGATGGGGTCTATTTTAAAATTGGTTTTCTTCTCAGAATTACTATAACAGAGGAATATATGTTTGAGAATAGCTCATTTTTGGATCTTGTGCTAATATAAGGTCATACTGCATAGAAAGAGCAATGTAAACACAAATTTGAACATGTTCTTGTTAGGAAATGTGCCATTTTCAATGTTTTAGACCTCCATCTGCTGTGTTTTCTCAGCTCTGTGGTTCCTTTTCTTTTGCTTCGGCTCAAGAAACGGAAAATTGATAGTTTACAAATCCCATTTCTCGGGTATCAAGGATTACAAAGATTTTCTGAAATCTGCCTGGAAGGCTGGCTATATCCTTAATTAATTAACAAGGCTTTCAGGGAGTCCTGCTAGTCAGATCAATGCAATCCTTCTGTAATTAACAAGAAGATTTTGAAGGGATCCTACTAGTCAGATCAGTACAATGGTATGTCCCTTGCCTTTTTGGCTTATGCATAAGGAGTAAACATTGACGTTGACATGAGTGAAGACTGAAATCTCCAAACTGAGGGAGAAAAGTCATTGAATATATGGCTGGAGAGATTCAACCTGGGGTAGTGGCATTCTTCTAGTCACCCTGCTTCATGCGTATAACTGCTTTTTACATTTTGGGAAGCCTGGGTAATCATCCAGTTGCTTCTCGATGTCCTCTGCTACATTAGCTTGATTAGTTTCTTGAATTTTGCTGGTGACTTTTTTTGTTTCTTTGCCTTTTGGCTGCTGATAGTTTGGTTTTGCCATCCTCAGTTTTGTGGTTGTAGGTCTCAAATTTGGGATAGTTTTCTGCCTGGTCATTCACTTTGCATCTGGATTCAATCTCAGACTACCTGCTGTAGTGTGGGATCTTTGCTCCACCTTTGGCACGAAGGCCTTGTTGGAGTCTGGCTTTAGAGAGCCTTTTGGCAAGACCCTTTTGGCCAAGCCGAGTCACTTTTTCTTTAGGCTTTGAATGGCTGGATTGGCTTCTTCTAATTGTTCCCTTGAAGTTTACGAGTCTTCCTGGATAGAGGTTTTGTTTTCAATACTGAAAACTTTGGTTTGAGGAGTTTAGCAAAGGGCCACCTGGAGCTAATTTCGGTCTTCCCAGGCGTACCTGTGAAGCTCGTTCCAGTTGTTCCAGGACCACTCTTGAATCTGCTGGGAGGATATTTCCTCGTCTTATATGTGCCCTCTGGTTTAATAAGATCCTCTACTACCAGATGGATTTATCTGTCAGAGGTTCCTGATCTCCTTACCCAGGCCCTTTTTCTAAATTCTGCATGTTTGTTCCCTCAGGTTCTACCCCATTGGTTTTCCTCCATTTCCATCTCAGCAAATCTGTTGCTGAAAATAATCTGATAGTTTCTCTTTGGCTGCCACTTTCATTTCCTTGATAGCGTCTTTTGCTTCAGAGCCCTTTCTGCAGATGCCTTCTTATCAGGAATCCTGAAGTACTTCATCTTTTTGTTGCTGTCAGAGTTTCCTGAGGGGGTAGGGCTGAAGCTTCATTTTGGAATACTTTTGCATCACTCTGCTTCTGGTTTCTTCTCAGCTCTTTACATGTGCTTCGAGCTGTTCCTTGCTCCAACCCAGTCTTTTTTTATGCCAACCATTTTTCTTAGCCTATCTACTGTACGCGATATTTCAGATTGTATAAATCATATCATATTTAGGTACTTGAATATTCTTTATATATGTCATTATTTCTCTCTCTTTTTATGGGGTGGGGTTAAGGTTAAATAGGCATTTCTTTGTGATGTGGGGAGGGGGGTGAGCCAATGCAAAGGAACACCAAGTGGGATCAAAGGAACTAGCAAACTAGTTACTAAACATATGGGAATAGGTTCAAATTCCAAATGACTTAATTAAGTAGAATAGTAGTGTAATAGACTTTTTGATAGTAATGTCTTCTCTTTCTTATATCTCTCTAGTTACCGAAATTATAAAAGTCATTACAAGACAGATATTGTAGATTAAGAGACAATAGGCATTGGTTTCTATGCTCTTTATTCTATCTCTGGTTACTGAAATAATAATAGATGAGTTTTTATTACTTTATAAAATTAATTCCTGCCAATTTACCTATGTTATAGAAACACTTTGCCAAATGAGGAACATTTAAGGGATTTCCAGGTCTATGGAGCTATATCTTCTCCATATGAAGGGTTTCATTTGTATCAATTTGGGAGTTTTGCACCATATTTAGATTTGCCTCTTTTTTGGACCAGAGTTCCTAGTGAATCCTTGAATCCTCGAATATGATGTAATTTCACACCTAGGAGATCTTTCACTCTACTTCCTTTGAACAACATCATATGATGTTCTTTTGGATTATGACCTTCACCTGGAATGTAAGGAAATATAAATACATCATATTTGATTGCTTAGTCATACTTTGGCTAATTTCTGTGGAGTTGGATTAGATTTTTTGTTGTTCTTGTTGGAACAGATTAGTCTACTCAGTTAGATGAATCACTCATAGTGAGGTTGACTGTTGTGCAAAATCCTTTGTCCCCTTTACTGTGCCCCACAATCAAATCAGATTTGCAACAATAAAGTGATCAGAATCATTCACTTGATGGTTTCAGTTCGGTGATCAGAGTTTTTTGTCATTTGGAAGGTAAAATAATGAGCCTTGCCCAAAGGAATAAATTTCAGGTCACCTTTTTTCACTTGGTATCCAAAGTCAAAATTTCCTTATTCGTCTGTATTTGTCAGGAATTAGGCTCTTCAACTCTTGGTTAGAAATGGGTAGATGTAGCTCAGAAGATAGTTCCACCCTGGCCTGGTTTCTACCTTTCGGTTTTATCATATGCCTGTCCCAGTAGATCTTGTTACGAAATGAGCTAGATACCGTATATGCCGAAACCCTGGATGGGGTTGAGACGGAGATACACACAATAACATGATATCATATTATGAAAATACTTGACACAATTACAATGAGATTTGCTTCTCTTATTTAGAGTTTGAGGGGTATTATTTGTCCAAAACCTTAGACACTAATAATAGCCAGAATATCCTATCTTCTAGCCCAAGTCACTAAGGTGACTTTATTACACATGCAAGCCTTATATTCTAACAACCTCTCTTAAGGCTTACAGTAATGAAACAAAACACACTCTGACTGCAAACACACTTATCGAAAACTAAAACAACAGTATCTAACATTCTTCAGACGCTTCTTTGAAAACAGTGCTTGAACCAGAAGACTCCCTCAAGTTGCTCCCTATTACTCTGAAGGGTATAGTCTCCCAGCTGTAATCCAAGTTCCCAGCATCATTGGACATCATTTGCACACAAAATGTCTCTTAACCCTCGTAAAGTTATGACACTGAACTTCTAGATCCTGGATCTCCCTTGAACTATAGAACAGCAATCCCCATATGCATGTCTGATAACACCAATGTGATATAGTTTCTCCAATCCACAAGCATCCTGGACTATTGAACAGCAATCTGTCTTACCCTGCATCATTTCCTGTCTTGAAAGTGTGGGCCTCTTAAAATGCGAACAACGCCAATTCTTCAGTGGGGTCATCACAGCTGTCAGTGTTTGCTGACTCTTCAAGCTTTCCTTTGGGCACTGCATGGGTTTTGCAATTGCTCTTCTTTGAGTATAGTGCTGAGAATCTCCTTCTGAGTCTCCTGCAGTTGCTCTCTTTTCTTCAGCTAAGGGATATGAAATCATCTCTTATAGTGTGTGAAGACATCTGACTGAGAGAAAAGATGGCATTGCTGTATTGAGAAGACAGACTGTTTAACAAAATTACATTTCCAAGTCAAATTCCCGATTGGAGATCCTTTCACTTAGTGTTTTCTCCTTCAGGATGTATGTCTGGGTGGTCTTATACTTTTTAAGTCAGCTGTTCAAACTTTTTGATTGTTTTTCTCTGTTACCATTTTACTGCCCTCTCACTATTTCTTTTACAATATTCTCCTATCCTATGTTTTCTATTTCTTCTTTGCTGATCATTTCCTCTTTCTGGTTATTTATATCCTCCATCCTCCTTTTATTTTTTTTCCCTGTCTCTCTTTTCCTTCACCTTACCTTCCCTGCATCTTTTACTTCTTTGGGTACCATTGTTAGTTTCTACTGAGTAATGTACGAGGAAATGATTGGGCTGAGTAGACAGAATATGTTTTGAGTAGGGTTGTCTTTGTGTTGTTTTCCACATAAATCATTATAAACAATACAGAGTTTTGAGAGTGTACGAGCAAAGGACAGATCATAGCATAGCTGACTAAAAATGTGGGCTGTTTTAGCTATAAGAGTACTTGAAGAGTTTTAATCAATGGTGAATTTTGGTAATAAAATGAAAAATAGGCATTGAATAAATAATTGTGGAATAAATAATTTTGTGACACAAATGACCCCCATTGGAAAAGGGAGAGAACAAGCATTTTTTTCTCACCATCTCTTTACTGTTAAAGTATCATCTATTTATTCTTGGAAGCTAACTTTTAGAGACTGTTTTCTAATATTTATGTGTGGGATTTACTTTCTTATGTGATTGCATTTGTTTCAGGTACATGATATCCTCAAATATTGGTGAAGTTGCTTCAATATTTCTAACTGCAGCCCTAGGTATGCCCGAGGGATTGATACCTGTACAGCTTTTGTGGGTCAATTTGGTGACTGATGGGCCACCTGCAACCGCTTTAGGATTCAATCCACCTGATGTAGATATCATGAAAAAACCCCCTCGAAGAAGTAATGATTCTCTGATTGATGCCTGGGTGTTGTTCCGTTACTTGGTAAGTATTTGCCATAATGCTAAATTACTTTTCAAAGAAAATTATTTGAAGCATGCCATTCAATGATAGAAACACTCAACCTATTTTGAAAGAGAACTTTTGGTGTGATGTCTTTATCTTGCAGGTTATTGGCCTTTATGTTGGTTTGGCTACAGTTGGTATATTTGCGATATGGTATACTCATGAATCGTTTTTGGGCATAAGTTTAGTAGGAGATGGTCATACACTTGTAAGCTTTTCCCAACTCAGGACATGGGACCAATGTTCCTCTTGGGAAGGGTTTAAGGTGTCTCCCTTCAATGCAGGATCACATGTTTTCTCCTTTGATGCCAATCCATGTGATTACTTCTCAACTGGCAAAGTTAAAGCTATGACCCTTTCCTTGTCCGTGCTGGTTGCAATTGAGATGTTTAATTCACTAAATGCATTGTCAGAGGATGGAAGTCTTGTTGTAATGCCACCATGGGTTAACCCCTGGCTCTTACTAGCTATGTCAGTATCATTCGGTCTCCACTTTTTGATTCTTTATGTGCCCTTCCTAGCACAAGTGTTTGGCATTGTGCCCTTGAGCCTGAATGAATGGCTTTTGGTTCTGGCTGTGTCATTGCCAGTGATTCTCATTGACGAGACATTAAAGTTCTTTGGGAGATATATGTCCAATAGAGGGAGATATCTGAAGAAGAAAAAAGAAACATAAGATATCTTCTACTTTTGAATTTGACCTCAGATATAATCTGATTTGAGGAATAGTAAAAACATTCATGATTTGGAGCTGCAGTCAGGTGACTCCTAGTAGTTTTGAGAATGTTGCTAGCTGAACGGATTCTACTTTTCTCCACTATCTCAATTTTTTTCACTTGAGTTCTGTGTTGAAAATTCAAAATTACGGATGCATCCATTAGAGGAGTTACAGATACTATAGAAAATCTATTGTTGTTCCATCAATGCTGTTAGAGGCAAAGGCTCTATTGAAAACTATCGGTACTCCTTAGAGGCAAAGGCTCTATTGAAAATTGTGCCCTATAACTATTTAGGTGATGTGGAAGAATGGAATTGCCTTCAGAATCTCTTTGCTGTATCATGTTTACAAAGCATATGCATGACACGGGCAATAGTTTTAGTATTTCTGATTTGTTAAGTCAGCCTGATTGGTTTGTAATATTTAATAACAATGCATGGAATTTTGTTGCTTTATCCTTTGTAACTCAACTTTGATATTTGTGGTACTTAAGGATTAATTGCGTTCAACCTTTATGTTTTTCTAGTGGAGAAAGGTGTGGCTGAGTCCCGACTTTATTTAATCAGCTGTACAAGTGAATTTACTGTATTGTTTCTTTACCAAGTTAGCCGGAATTTTTGTTTAATTTAAGGTGGATGAATTATATTGAAACTACTGTGCATCTGATGTCTCAGTTGGAAACTTAAAAATGTTGTCCGTTATTGTCTACATTTTAAGGAGGTCATTTGCCTTTTGGTTGCAAAAAGGGGGTACTTATAGTATGGACATATCAGGTTACAGCATAAGTTGGAAGGAATACCAGCTTGGAAGGAATACCAGCTTATGTGGCCTTGGACCGACTCATGATGATTGATTTTGAAGTGTCCATGAAACACAACGTTCTCTTTATTTTGAGTTTTGGAGAATTCCCAGGTTCACCAGGATCACTACGAGTGAAGTTGTAAGCAGGTGAATCACAAGGATTGAAATTTGTGAGCAGTCGATGTAAACCTCCCAAGCCATAGTGAGAACGTGGGTGCTTAATAAGATTGGAATTGCATTTGAGACCTCCCAAGCCATAGTGAGAACGTGGGTGCTTAATAAGATTGGAATTGCATTTGAGACCTCCCAGGCCATAGTGAGAACGTGGGTGCTTAATAAGATTGGAATTGCATTTGAGCCCTAAGCTTTACCAGCCCAAATCAAAAGGAAAATCAAATTTTCATTTAGCACCAGCAGACACGGTGTTTCCGTATGCAGAAAGAGCATTTGATCATATTGGCAGACAGATTAATAGCTAGCGCTTTGTTTTTGAACCAGCCTTCTCCTATGTCTTAGGCTAGTATGCCCAGATTAGTATTACGAAGAAACTACAAGCACTATTCTATTTTGTCACCTTTGGGTTAGCGTAGGAGTCGCACCTAGCCCCTATCACTGTTGCGTATGGTGGCACACAAGCACAAGCACGGTCATTTCATTGGTAGGACTTGAACCTTGGTGGGAATTATATTTATTAACTACTCACTTTTACTGACCCCATGTCATTGGTAGGACTTAAATCCTGGTGAAGATATACTAGCTCCCACTTTTGATTACGTGGCAATCCACTGTTGGTATAGACAGATATTTATATTTCTGTAGGATATGAAACATTAATTGGTTACAAACTGTAGCCATGTCCTTGAAAACGTGGGACAAAATGAAAATATTCAAAAGAATGGCCAAAAGCAAGTACTTCGTGAATTTTGCCCAAATTATAGCACATTATACTTGAGAAGCAATGGTTGCACCCTCATAACACACTTGTGGGACTATGAAAAATTTATGAAAGAAACATTTTAACTCTATGCTGATCTAATAGAGGATGAGCCGATATTTTAATATCTCGTTGCATTGTTCAGTTCGGGATGATGCACCAACGATTTTTTAATGGATCAACTAAACATTCTAGAGCAGATGGATGTCTTCCTTTTCAAAGATGATGAATGCGAGCTAGTTAATGTATTTTTCCTAGGAAAGGAAGCGGGATAGATATGGCTATTCGGTATAGTACAACCAGTTGCTAGAATTGTTAGAAAACAAGCGAATTGATTATGGACTATGGTGTTATCCCTGAAAATACGTGGACACAATAAAAGAATATTCAAAAGAATAGCTGAAAACAAGGCCTTGGCATTTGTATTGAACTGTAGCATATTATTATGAAAAGTAATGGTGGCACCTTCACAAGTCACTCATTTGGGGGACAAACTGAAAATATTTGAATGGTATTTTCATTTAATAGAAGAGCAGGGTATAGTTTAATATCCTATTGGTATTGTATAATGTGGGTGGAAATATTTGAATGGTATTTTAATTTAATAGAAGAACAAGGCATAGTTTAATATCTTATTGGTATTGTATAATATGGGTGGAAGAGATGTTATGTCTATGGGCGGGTTGATACTGTGCAATTAACAAAAAAATATATGGGTAGAAGAGATGTTATGTTAATGGGCGGGTTGATACAGTGCAATTAACGAAAAAATATATGGGTAGAAGATATGTTATGTTAATGGGCTGGTTGATACAGTGCAATTAACAAAAAAATATAGGTTTATAGGTTTTTAAACAAAAATAAATAAATATAGGTTTATAGGTTTTTAATTGTTTATTGGAAAAAAATTGATCATTAATTATTATGATGTTGAATTTATTTCAACCTTAAAGTAGCAAAAGGTTTACAATTTTTTTGTTAAATTTGTTTCACCTTGGAGCTTTAAAGTAGCAAAAGGTTTACCAATTTTTTTGTTAAATTTATTTCAACCATGGACCTTTAAAGTAGCAAAAGGTTTAAACTATTTATTTTTTAGCTAAACTGTATTTAATATATCTAGGGTTCAATTTTTTTGTTAAATTTATTTCAACTTTGGACTTTTAAAGTAGCAAAAGGTTTACAACTATTTTTTTTTTTTAGCTAACCTGTATTTAATATATCTAGGGATAAAGTAGATCTATGTTAGTTTCAACATATTTTTGTTTTTTTAACTTCTCAATATATATATGGTAGAGGGTAATCCGAGTGTAGATGTGAAGGGTTACATCTTTTAAGTAGGAAGAGGCTCTCACTTTTTTAATCCATCTTGATTCTTAATAGATCCAGGGTCAGGATGGATCTATGCTAGCATCAACATATTTTCATTTTTTAACCTCTCAACATACATGGGAGTAAAGGTTGGAGTCGAACATTTTTGATCGATAAGTATCAACTCGGTACCACGTTAGAATTTTCAAAAGTTTATTTTTTAAGATTGAATCCTATATAAATCATTGAGAAACTAAATGGAGTCCAACTGTGAAGGGTCTAACGGTTAAGAACATGTGTTTCCTCTTAAGACGTCGTAAGTTCAAATTTCAGAGGGGTAGGGTATGTATACCTCTGTAGAATTGACTGTCTCATACACCAATTTGGTGTCTGGTTTGACTGAGACCTTACAAATAAATTATTATTATTATTATATGACACATTCTTGGTTGCAAGAAAAGGCAGGTTCATGGAGGTTTCATCTCCCAATATATTTGTGTCAGAATCTATGAAAGTTTATTGATTGAATTCGGTTCAGTTTTCCATTGAATTTATATACTTATGTAGAATTTATGTAAGTTTATAGATAGAACTTGATTCAGTTTTCCATTAAATTTGTTTAAAGGTTTGTAAAAATTTCATTTCCCAATATACTTATGTTAAAATCTATGAAAATTTATAGATTGAATTTGATTCAGTATTCCATTGAATTTGTTTTAGGAAATTGAACTCTATATTAATCATTGAAAAACTTGGTCTCGTGGCTTGTGAACACCATATGAATTATTGAGATAGTTGAACCATTTGACCAACAGTAGAGTTTTTTTGGAAAAAATTGAGTCACATTTTCAATGAAAATCAAAATTCAAATAGTAGTCTTAAACATCTCTTGAACAGGGAAAAGCATCACTTGTAGTTCTCAAAGAGTTATCAAAATTCAAATAGTAGTCTTAAACATCTCTTGAACAGGGAAAAGCATCACTTGTAGTTCTCAAAGAGTTACAATTCAAAGAGTTAATTTTGTATGAATCATTTAAGGTGCTATGATGTTACAAGAGTTGCAACTCATTTTGTATGAATCATTTAATGTGCTACGATGTTATGTAGTTATAATTTATATTGTCATGATTGAATTTTTCATTTTTTAGAACTTCACATTTTTATATTTTATATCTTTAGCCTAGCACATACTCGTGTGACACGGGGTCGTGTTATCCGCTTGCTATCACTATAACCTCTAGCTGTGTCCACTATGTCCCATATGCAAAACACAAAGTAAGTTGGGGTTTCCAACCAATGACTTTACATAACATAGTACCTTTCATCGACTATCCTATACCCCTAAGACCATATCGTTAAATTTTAAAAAACTATATGTTTTTTGTTTTAAATTTGGTTGAATGAAAATAATTGTATATTAAAATAATAATGTTAATTTAAATATTATATAAAAAATTAAAAGTATATTATCCATAAAAAAATTACATATTGTTTAGATTAAATTGAAAATATTTTGAAATAATGCAGTTTTTAAATTAAAATGGAAATATTTTAAAATTTTTGAAAACCAAAGAAATTATCTCTTCTCCAAAACAAAGTTGCTTTTGTTCCATCTTTATAAACTCTACCAAGTCAAATTGGTAAACTTAGTGACCCGCTTTACTGTTTAGTCTCTTTATATAGGAGAACTTTTAATATTCTATTTTAAAAGCTCTTTTAGCATAGTTGTTTTGCTCTTTTGAATTTAAACTTAGTGACCCGCTTTACTGTCTAGTCTCTTTATATAGGAGAACTTTTTATATTCTATTTTAAAAGCTCTTTTAGTATAGTTGTTTTGCCCTTTTGAATTTAAACTTAGTGACCCGCTTTACTGTTTAGTCTCTTTATATAGGAAAACTTTTAATATTCTATTTTAAAAGCTTTTTTTTAGCCTAGTTGTTTTGCTCTTTTGAATTCAGTACCCTTTTTGTTTGTTTAGAAAATGAATCTTTTAAATCTTATTATGGAAGAAGAACCAATATTGAAGAAGAAGGTTTTGATCATTAATGTGAATAATGTGAATTGTTAACCAATGGAAATTAAGTTATTTGTGGAATTGAATGAAGTGTTGTGTTAACTATTGAGAAACTGGATTTAATGGCTTGTGGATATAAGCAAAAGAAGAATGCATTTAATCTCAAATTGATTTTAGTAGGTAATTAAATTGATTTTAGTAGGTAATGGTAAATGGATTCAAATGTGAATCCTGATATATATGATATTTTTGATTTTCAAGAAAAGGTAAGTATAAATAGGTAGTATACTTATGTGAGAATCTATAAAAGTTTATGGATTGAGTTTGTTCCCATTTCTGAGTGAAGTTATTTTAGGAATTTACTCTACGTCAATGAGTTAAACCATATGACTAGTTGCAAAGCCCTTGGGAAGAAACTTTGAGCTATATTTTTAATGAAAATATTTTTTTTTGACATAGTCTTAAACAAACTTGATCTCAATAGTTTAACCATAGAACTGATTGCAAAGCCCTTTGGAAGAAAGCTTTGGGCTACATTTTTGATAAAAATAGAAAAAACTAGTCGTAAACATCTCATGAACAAGGGAAAACAACATTTGCAGTTCTCAAAGAGTTAATTTTGTATGATTTATTGAAGGCAGTATGTATGTTGGTACAATGTATATCCACATGGGTTTGCTTTATTGACTTTTTTGAAAATCCAAGATCCTTAAACCCTTTATCTTAAAATTTGATTAGGTAGACGTTTTTAAAACAAATTTGTTTAGATGAGAAAAGTTTTACATATTAAAATAATTATGTTGTTTCCAACACTGATAATAATATCAAATATTATATGAATGGTTCAACGTTATTCTCCATAGAAAGTTCAACGTTATTCTCCATAGAAACAATTAAAGTTACACTATTATGTGTTTGGATTGTCAGTCACATTGGAAACATCATATAATTTTTGAAAACAAGAGATGTACTCTCTTTCTTGAATAGCGTTGCTTTTATTCCAACACCGATAGTAATATCAAATATTATATGAAGGGTTCAACGTTATTCTCCATAGAAACAATTAAAGTTACACTATTATGTGTTTGGATTGTTAGTCACATTGGAAACATCATAGAATTTTTAAAAACAACAGATGTACTCTCTTTCTTGAATAGCGTTGCTTTTATTCCATCTTTATAAACTCTCTACCAAGACTTGGTAAACTGACTCAAACAACCATTTTTATTGTTAATTCTCAATATTCTATTTGGAAGCTCTTTTACTCTTTGAAATATGTAGGATAATCAAAGGGTTGTTTTATTTTGTTGCACTATTTGCTTAGAATAAGAGCTTTTGAATTTCATTATTGAGGCAGACTCAATAACAACATTGTCTCCTATGTCTAAATCATGAACATGCAGTGTTAAGAACTTGTTTATTTTTAACTTCAATTATTATTTTGGAACATAAGGGGTATTAGTTGACAATATTTTATGATAAAATATATGTTTAAAAAATTGCTGATTACATTGAAATGAACCTTTGTTATGGAAGATGTTGTGTGCATGTTACATGTATGTTTTGAGCATTTTTAGGAAGAAAACATTGGCTGTGTAGCAGCCATCCCAAACTAATAAAAGATTGACAACTCTTAAAAGCTATCATGAACTTATATCATAAGTGTTATCAAAATTTCCACTTGAGGATAAATTTTATTACATTTGATTGTTCAAAAATGACATTCGTGGCAAATTACCAAATATTAGTGTGGTGTTTGTTTTTTGTGAATAGTTTTAAAATTAATTTAGTTTATTTTACAATCGACAAAACTTGTCATCTAATATAGGGGAGCGAGGCCAATAGTGGCATAGGGACCGATGGTGGATAAAATCCAATAGGTCAACATTCAACATGCAAATAAAACATAATAGAAGTTGTATTAAAATAACATAAGTTGTCCAAGACAAGTTCATAAATTGAGTGGGCTCACAAATGTCTAGAAAGTGACTTTCACAACACCAAAGTATATGGTTGATAAATGTGCCATTCAAAACATCATGTCCGATACATCAACTAATATTTTGACATATATACACTTCAAATCGAATCTTGAAACATTTAACATTGTCCCAAAGTAGGTACAATAGATGAGGGAAGGTAGGCCAATAATGGAGCAAGGACCAATAGTGGAGATAGAACCCAATCGGTCAACATTATATATGTCAATAAAGCATAATAAAAGTTGTAATAAAACAAGTGCCACTGCAATGGCGATGTCCCTGTCGATGTGTCTAGTTGGAGACTAGGTTTATGTGTGAAATGAAATAGGTTTATGTGTGAAATGGAACCATATGTGGCTAGATGGAGACCAAGTTTGTGTGCGAAATGGATCGACGTGAAGGCGAAGAGAAAATGTTGACAAGTTAACGGATTGTTAAGTGACAGGGGATTTGCTGTCGAAGAGTTATGTGTGAAATGGAACCAGATGTGTCTAGTTGGAGACCAGCTTTATGTGCGAAATGAAATAGGTTTATGTGTGAAATGGAACCATATGTGTCTAGTTGGATACCAAGTTTGTGTGTGAAATGGACTGACGTGAAAGCGAAGAGAAAATGTTGACAAGTTAACGAACTGTTAAGTGACAGAGGATTTGTTGTCAAAGAGTTCTCTGTCAATCAGATCGACAAAGGAAGTTGAGGAAAAGAACTAGTGTCTAGGTGAAGTCAAATTCGGTGGCCCGATCTCTCCTCACATTGACCTCGTATACCGGATCGACGAAAATTTTAAGTGCATTGCAAGGGAAGCTTGATCTTTGTGTTCGACAACACAGGTATTCCAACAGAGGACGAACACCTTCAGTAACCACTCACATAACCAGATCAAAGATCAACACACCGATGTTTTCACGTGGTAAAACCCCTACGGGGAAACATCCACGGCCCCAGCCAACGCGG
>SNQJ01S0000035.1:979184-1003077 GCA_010110895.2 Picea sitchensis
CGTCGGATTGCCTAACTACAAATGCATACTAATGCATACTAAAGAAACACACTTTTACCTAACGACATATTAGACCAAGTAGATCTTAACTAACTCCTAAGTGTCTAAATATCCTAACACTTTGATCTCCTGGTGACTTGGTGGGACTAGTAAGATTCTGTCGGATCGACACAACAAAATTTTTGTTTTAAAAGTGCGGTGTTTGCATTGGTATTGCTCGAAGTGACCGGTGCCTCGATGGACTAAAGCCCCAAAATCCCATTCTACCGAATTGGCTCGAAACCCCATGCTTAGGTTGTAAAATGTCAGATGCTGTTGAATGATTGGCTGTCATTGATGTCAACCTTTGAAGAAGCCTTGGCGGTATGGTGATGATACCTGAAGTTGGTTGAGGAATTTGGGCATGAAGGCCAGTGTAAATGTAGGCAAGGCACTCATAGGTGGATAGTACTCATCGTGCCGTTTTCGATGATATGTGGAACACCATGTAGTTCCTCATGGTTAGGGAGATATGGCCTTGTTTCTTAGATTACTTACCTTGTTTGAAGATTGACCTCTACTGGTATGATCATATGGATGAGGCATATCATATACTGACCCATCATATCTTGGCTATGCATTTGAGGTAGAAATAATATTCTCCTGCAAAATTTCTTGTCTGCCTACTTGAATGTTTCTTTTTCCTTTCACACATCAAATTCTGTCGTGGTATTGTATTTTTTTTGACCTATTGGTGTTGGTTTTGATTCTGATTTGCTGCGTTTGCTCCTGTTTTGGTTCCACCTCGAGTAACTATATTGATATTTTCCCCATCATCTCTAGTTTTCATGGCAATCCATTGAACATTTTGGTTATTTTGATTCATTTTGTCCTGTATCTTTGTCAGAAGTATAAGACAGTCTTCTGTGGTATGATCTGCTGCACGATAGTACATGCATGTTGTTGGTGGTTGTAGACAATCCCTTGCATAATGTTTAAGTCGTTGGCAATTGTGGTAGGTTACTGGTCCTCTTTCTCTTCAAAATCCTCCTCTTCCATGTCCTCCTCCTCTGAATCCTCCCCTATTTCCTTGATTTTTTGCGCATGGTGTATTATACTGTGGTACTTGATTATATTGTGGTGGTGTTGTAAACGGTTGCTTTTCATTAGTTCAACCTGCATCCTATAAGCATATGAGGTCCTTTCCTTAATCATTTCCAAGGCTCGACAATCTTTATCCTCATGTCCTACAAACTTGCAAAAATTGTAGAATGTACTCTTAGGCACTGCTTGGTATTTTTGCATCATTGGACAATGATAGGGATAATGTCTAGGGGTTTTACATATTTCACACCATAATCCTCCCATGGGTAAGGGATTTGGCATCCCTTCTCCCAAACACTGCGCAAATGTTGAGTACTCATTCTTGTGGTGTCCCTCTATTCTACATAAGGTACACCAGACAACTTCCCTCTTTTCCTTGCCTTTGTTTCGATTCAACTTAAATGTCAGATTATTGAGATCCTCTCTCATCTCTTCTATCATTGGATCTATATGTTTATACTGATTCTCTTCCAATTGTAGGGCTTCTTGCAAAGCCTTGACTTGAGTCTGGAACTTCTGTTGCCTCAATGGGTATTTAAAATGTGGCAATGATGAGTTTATGAATAGTTGCCTATGTTGCATGTCTGTTATGGGATATTTCAACTTACCTTTCAATCGTTTGAACTTCTGATCAATTTCCTAAAATGACTCTCCTGGCTTCTATTTGATTTCTATCATTTCATTCATATATTGATCTTTTGAACTTGGTCGTTGGAATTCATTGATTAGTGCCTTCTTTACATCTGCGATGGTTGTAGGTGATCCTTGTGGATTGTTCATTGCTAGGAACATAAACCAGTCCAGTGCGTGGTTTCTGAATGTAATTGCAAGCTGAGCCACTTTTTTTTCCGACCTGTTTAGCTTCCCAATTCCTTCCCAAATAAATAGATGTTTCTCTGGGTCCTTCAACCCTTCTCCATGAAATTCTAGTAACCGAATAGTCAGATCTGCCCTTGCCATTATAAAATTAGCGGTACTTCCTCCGTGCGGTGTAGATAACCGACTTCTACTAGTTAAACTCATACTTCAACTTGAATTTCCACTGGTCTCGTGACCTATTGGAATCCTTCTGCTACTAATTGCTGGTTGTATAAACAATTCTTTCTTTCCTGATGTCTTAGTCGCACATGGGCTTGTGGGTTCCACACTAATTTTGATCTGGAATGGAGTTCCTTCTTCTGCGCCGGACCCTTGACCTCTGGTTTTCCTATCATACATGGACCCTTCAAAAAATCGTGCTCTGTAGCAGTGTATGATTTTGCAGTATCGACTGCAAACTCGGTAATGAATCGTGCAATGATGCTGTCTAGCTAGAAATTGACTGCGCTCGTGAATTTGTTGTTGAATTTTTGTAGCTGCGCAATATTTTCAGTAGTCCATTCTATTGGTATTATTTGTTTAGTTGGGCGAGTATCTTTTAATCTTAGTATCCACTCTTGCAACAAATGTGGAAATTCATAGAAAAATGCCTCATGAAGATCAATGAATACATACCTCTCCAAATATTGGCGTGGTGTATACTTGGGGTTTCTATTGTCAACCATCGTTCAATCTCCTGTTTAGTTGGATTCCATAGTCTGAACATCCCCTTCGAATACTTCATTCTCTATACTGTCCTTATCAACAAGTGCCTTCCAATATGTTCTTCTAGGTTCTAGTTGACAACAAAACCATTTGTTGGACGTTTCTGGGCTGACTTGGGTTCTACTTTAGGTTTCCAACAAAACCCTCCAAACCAGCGACCCTTCTGAAGACTAGAAGGAAACACTGCACACATAGTGTACAGTGCAGTCTCACACGAGATGGATTATGGGTGATTGCATGACCCAAATGTCTGTAACCTTGGAGGGGAGACTTCTGTGGGGATGAGAGACATTCTTTCTACCTCAAAACACATCATATTTACTATTCTATTACATTAGCACATCAATATATCTCAGATCTACCAATCAGTAATCATATATATTCATCAGGGTTTATTCTGTAGTAATTATCCTGTTTACTCTATTGTGCACTGCATTTTACTAGTAGCAGATTAATTCACTCATCATAACTAAATAATCACAAGAAATAAGAAAAACATTCCACATAGAGACACAAATTTATCATGGTTCACCCCACGGGCTACATCCACAAAGATCTGGTTGTCTTGGCTCTTTTAATTATTCTGCATTAAGGTTACAATGCTACGCGCATTACATTTCTTCTCCACTTCTACTCAGAGGTCGACAAGATATGCATTATAGTGCTACACGCATTACATTTATTCTCCACTTCTACTCAGAGGAATTACATTTCTTCTCCACTAATGTATGACCTTACCCTCGATTACAAACCTGATCTAATCTATCTCTCAAAAAGTCTCTTGCTCTGTCTAAAAAGTTGGCTCTAAGATCATCATCTCATATATGCTTTCCGCTATCTCATACAATATATTTATATTACAAAAAGGGGTTAATTACCCGTTACAAAAATGATCAAAACCTTAATTCACTAACCCTAGGTGGATTATATTTGTCCACTTTCTAACTTCTTGATCGCGGTTGGTCCAAAATCCAACCATTTTCCTCCTTGATTCGCATCTTTCTCCCTTTTTTTTGATTTCTTGGTTTCTTGGTGCTGCTTTTCCAGTTTTTCTGGTGCACACTCCTTCTTTGGTCCATTATCTAATTGCCTTCATTCATTACCGCGCTTTCCCCAAAATTTCCTATGCGAACAAGCCCCCAACACTCACCTGTGGCTTGTCCCGAGCCACTCAGGGAGTGTGTGGTTCTTGTACTGACTTCTCGAGTGCCTGAAACATGCTTGAAATTTCTACAACTTGAGATTTTACTTGCGTGTTCTTTTATGCTATAATCTCTACAGTCTGCACAGTAATGTTTTATTTCAATAGTTCCCCGCTCTCCAAGCCAACTTGTTCAATTTGTCCCTTTGTTGTGTCAATATCAGTGAACAACTGTTCTTCTCCTTGTAATGGTTCTAACCGAGCCTGCCTTGACTGCTTATCTACTTGGATGGACTTGAGATTTGCCTGCAGATTCTTCATTTCTTGTGCACTTTTCAATTTGTCAGGTATTGTCATAGTTTTCTATTTCTGCTTCAATTCTTGCATCACAGTATTTATCCCTTCTTCTTTTTGGTCCAACTCCCGAAGTTTCCCATCCTCCTGAAGGTTTGTCCATAACTGTGCGCTCTTATTGTAAAGCTCTACTATTTCATGTAGCACAAACACAATTCTTTTTGTACGATCCGTAGCCTCCCGCGCTCTTTGTGTTCTTACTTTTGGTGGAGTACTAGGTGGTAAGAGTTCTGTCAACTCTGTAATGTGGCTTCTGTAAGTCTCCATAGCTTGTGCTATTTTCTCAATTTTCTCCTCTATTGGTATATTCTCTCCTTGTGCGTTGTCATAAATGGTTTTAAACATTTCTTCAACTTGTTTCTCTATTCTTCCAGTGCACTTCTTTGTTTCATCCCTCTCGAACTTCACTTGGTTAAGATTTATCGCCAGTGTATTATTTACTTCCTTGACCAACTACAAACTTGTAGCATCTGCACGGGCGCTTGACTGGATTTCCTGCGCGACACTTACCTATAGTTTGTACAACGCTTTAGTTGGAATCTTTGGCAGTGCCAAGTCCAGATGATCTATATATTTTAGTTGCCTCTGCATTGTAGCTTCATCTACCTGCAACATCTCCTGGGTGATACATAAATTTTCACTCCCCATAACTGTGGTCTGCACTGTCTCCTGTTTTGGAATTATTCTTTCCTGAGGGGTTTGTTGTTGTTGTACCTGATCCTTCTGCTACACTGTAGTAATTTTCAACTGATCCAATGCATATTTGACCTCTGTCAATTTCTTCACTATTTCCTCCCTCTGCTTCTCCACATCATACATGGCTTCCGCTATGCGATCTTGCACTTTTTCTTCTACTAAGTCCACATCATCCTCTGTAAGTGCAAGTTGAGGAATTTCCTTATGTGTCTTCATTTTCTTGCGTTGTCATTCTATCTACAACACCGTTCTTTTCCTTGGCAGTGTCTCTGTCTGTGCAATTTGAACTGGTATATCCATATTTGGGAAATTTCCACCACCTGTTTCCTCCTGCATATGAACATTGGTATTGTTCTGCGTTCCTCCACTTATTTCTTTTGTGCGCTCCTTTTCTTGAGTTGAAGTCTTTGGTATAATGCTTTTCTGCCTTGGATTTTTAGTTTTTGTGGGCTCTGTAGATTTCCTTGTGTTTGTTGCTGGGCTGGTTGACTGCTGTGAAGGTCCAACCTCTACTTGTTGTTTATATTTTGGTAATTTCTTTGGGATTACTGGCACCTTCCACTCTCTAGGCTAATCCTTCATATCCCACCGTACTTCTTCCCCTGTGACACAATATCTCAACTGCATCCATTCCTTTTTAGGATCCTTCTTAGCCTAGATCCACATGCTATGCCTTGAAGCTTGAAAATTGGCAATTCCTTGATTCTCTCTTACCACTGGTTGTATTCTCCATGTGTTTGCCAACTTCTCCTGCATCTCTTCAAAGTGCATGGAAAAAGTGATAGCATTCCCCTTCCTTTGCTTTGGATATGTAGTATGCCATAAAGATGTGTATTTTGTTGCACGACATTTTCCTGGCCTATGGTAAAATCCACTGTATGTTGGTTCTCCCCATCCAACCAGTGCTATCGATATTATTAACCATGGACAATGAAATTATGAATTGATGTCCTGCGCATCCTAGCAATCATCCAAAAACAAGTTTAGTAGATATGGAGCCCAACTGAGTAGAATTCCCTTCGAGCATTGTGCGACTGCTGTTATTACACCTGTAGAGGATTCCTCTTTGTGACATTTCCTTAATAGTTTGCATGCCACCAGTTTCATCGCAAACCTAGTTGCTGGTTCACTTATTTGTTTGATAATCATTCCCCTAGATCCTCTGTCAGTCCCATATTTGTTCCTTATCTCATCTTCTATGGCATTTTCTTTTGTTTTTTCATCCAAGTACTACTCTGGTTTTGCTCCATCTGTAGGTAATCCTGTAATTTCAGCAATTAGTCCACATCTATAGATACAAGTATGTCCATCCATAATATGCCTCCATGTACCAGTTCCAGTAACTATTTGACACATGCATTCACATCATTTCCTCTCCCAAAGTGAGGAATCTCTAGCAGGTTCATAATTCCTTTGTTGTATAGCCTTGCAATCCATTGTTTTGGCTCCAATATGGGATCTCTCGATGGATCTTCTCCTTTACTTTCCATGTAGACTTGCTTCTTGAACTCAAGAAAATTCGTTATGTATGCAACATCATGATAAGCATACTTAAGCTTATTAACACATGCTAACATGTCACTAAGTATTTTGACTCCTTCAGGTATCCGCAACAGTGACAGTGTGAGTTCTTTTTGCTTTCGCATTGTTGTTACCGTTGTAGGTTTTTTCCTTGTCTTATTCTTCCTTGTTGATGACCCTGTTATTTTCACTTGGTTCTCTCCCTCATTGTCCTATTCTTCCTCAGTGTTTGTGTTCTACTAGTTTGTAATGTCCTCAACCTACACTTGTTGCACTTGTTCTGCTAAAATATGCTGCACTTCTTCTGCCTGTTCCCTGGGCTCATTAGACTCTGTCCGTTCATCATCTTCCTCATTCAGTTTTTCCTGTGGTAATGCTGTGCCTAACCTGATTTTCTATGTAGGGTTTTTCTTTGTGCTAGGTTTTTGTATTTCTCTCCATAGGTCGATGTCCATTTCTTTTGTCACTGGATTTTGTTGGTCCTTATCTTCTACAATTGTCAGACTAACTAGTTCAATTACCTGGGATGGAATGGCACCAACATCCACCACTCCTTCAGGATGATTAGGGTTTTCTCGGTCAACTGCTATGTCCTGTGCAGACCTCATGGCACTTCATGTTTTCCTTGCGACATGGCTGGGATCTCTAAGCTTTGGGGGTGCCATTTTGCTAAATTCTGAACGGGTTGCTTTGAATCATAAGTGAACACCTCAAAATCACCCGATCACACTAAGTTTTCTCCCTTAGTTTTGGTTTTCACAAAGTCACATCGAGTCTTTCCCTTCGTGTTTTCTGCTTTGATAGGCCGTTCCATAAATGCCCTATCGTGCCACAATTTTTCGATCACCGTTTTTTCTTTTTCCGGTTGCTTTCTGTATCGACGCACTGCTTTTTCTACCTGGTCACTTCTCTCTAACGCACAATGTATTCAAGTTCTTTCATACCAATCACTGTCTACTACGCCTTGTAATATCTAATACATCTTTAACACTTATCCATCTACTGCATCTTTTTCTATTTTTCTTATTTTTTCAATTATTATTATTTTTTTAGCTACTACTATATACACTATGTACAATTGTAATTTTTTGCGCTGCAAGTACTAATGGTTACTAGGTCGACTCTCCATATACAGTTTCAGTCGACTACCATTAACCAATCCTTGAATCTCTTTTCCTTCTAGATCCTGCAACTGCACAACACCTCCATATGTGATAGAGTTTATCTCATATGGCCCTAGCCAATGCATCCTGAATTTTCCTGGATGTTGTAAATATTTACTGTCATAGAGAAGAAACAAATCTCCTTCCTTAAAGTTTTCTTTTTAATGTGTCTATCATTCCAAGCTTTGTCTTTGACTTTTTGTACTTCTTGTTGGAAACCAACCATAATCATGTCCTCTTCTAGTTCCATGAATTGAGGCAATCTTTCTCGTACTACACCTCTTTCTGTCATGTTTGTAATGGTTGCAACATGTAGACTAGGTATTAAATACTCTAAAGAGACTACTACTTCCCGACCATACACCAATCTAAAAGGTATTTTCCCCTAGTTTCTTGCATGTGGTTCTATAGACCCATAATACTGCTGGTATCTTCAAATCCCAATCATCCCTGTTTACATTGCAAATTTTAGTTAGGGAATTCTCCAATATTTATTAAATTCTTCCACTATTCCATTATATCGAGGATGGTATATAATGCTCTTTTGATGGTGTATTTCCAATTCTTTTGTCATTGCCTGTATGGTATTATTGAGAAAATGAGTTCCTTGATCATTCGTTAGAATTCTAGGGCATCCAAATCTTTTAGTTACTTGTTCAAACAGAAAGTGTGTTGCAGTTTTGGCGCTGCTATCTTTTACTGCTTCTGCTTCAACCTATCTGGTTAGATATTCTGTCGCTGTAATGATGTACCTTACTTCTAATATTCTAGTTGTAGATTTTAACCTTGTACAATATCTACTGCAAACATATATTCAGTAAAAGAACAGAAAAGATACAATGACAAATACAAACATTACACAGAGATTTTTCCCTTGGAAACCCAAACTGGGAAAACCAACATATTCTATATTCATTCATCTGTGATACATTGTTTACAATACAATATACATATAGGAGCTAGCGGCATTCAAAACCTTAACCCAATGACCTAGAGTAGTCCACAACCCTAATTCCTTAACCGGAAATAGAAAACCATCGGCAAAAACCATGTGTCGAAAACCACTTAAATATGTGACATGTTTCCCGAGGCACGTGACACTACTACTTGTGCAAAGAATATAACACATACCCAACATTCTCCCACTTGTTGTTTTCTTTTCATACAGGGGGTTACAGGGTTACATAGTCAACAATCTAGGGTAGCAATGCCCATGGATCCTCTACACCAAGAGAACTTCTTAGTGCTCACAGATTTTGTTAATGAATCTGTAACATTCTTCAAAGTGTCCAACTTCATCAACAATACTTTCTTTTCTTCAACTATGTCTCTCACAAAGTGATATTGAATATCAATATGCTTTGTCTTTGAATGATGAGCTAGGTTCTTCGCCAGAAAAATTGAACTTTGACTGTCACAATCTATCCTTACAGCTTGTTGTACCAACCCAATACCTGAACACAATGTTTGTAACCATACTGCTTCCTTACTTGCATGAGTGGCTTCCATGTATTCAATTTATGTAGTTGAAAGTGCCACTACAACATGTATTTTTCTCATCCAACTTATTGCTCCTCCAAACAGGTTAAAAACATACCCACTTGTAGATCTCCTACGATCTAGATCTCCAGCCCAGTCTGCATCCACAAAGACATGTATATCCACCACTATGTCCAATCCCGGTCTTCCTTCGTAGCACAATCCATAGCTAGTAGTGCCACACAAATACTTGAATTTTTTTATCGCTGTCCAATGCTCCTTCCCTGGTTTTGACATATACATGCTCAAAACTCCCACTGCATGTGCAATGTTCGGTCTAGTACATACCATTGCATACTTCAAACTTCCAACTGCACTCGCACATGGAACACGAGACATGTCCTCCTCCTTTTCATGCGTCTTGAGACACTGATCCACATATAACTTTACACCAACAGGAATAGGAACCTTGACCGGTTTACATTCCTGCATATTAAACCTCTGCAATATTGTCTCGACATATTTTCTCTGATTTAACCAGAGTTTCTTCTTTTTCCGATCTCTTTTAATTTCCATGCCCAAAATGAAATTTGAAGCATCGAGATCGTTCATGTCAAATTTAGAGGACAACTGAGTTTTCACATCCTGGATAATCTCCTTGTTGTTTCCTATCAGCAACATGTCCTCCACATACAAGTCCAAATAAATCAAATGATCACCAATTAATTTAAAATACACACAACGATCCTCGTTTCTTCTTGTGAAGCCAAGTCCCAACATATAAGTATCGAATTTTTGATACCACATCCTTGGTGATTATTTTAAACCATACAGGGACTTTTTCACCTTACATACCAGCTCCTTCTTTCTCTTCACAACATAACCTTATGGTTGCTTCCTATAGATTTCTTCTTTCAGATCCCCATGTAGGAATGTTGTCTTCACATCTATTTGTTCTATTTCAAAATCAAATGCAGCAACAACAGATAACTGAAATCTTATGGAGGTTAACTTGGAAACAAGAGAAAAAATCTCACCAAAATCAATTCCCTCAACCTGGGAATAACCCTTTGCTACTAACTGAGCTTTGTATTTCTCCACTTTTCCTTCTGCATTTAGCTTCTTTTTAAATACCCATTTGCTGCCAATGAGATTTCTTCCAGTTGGCAACTCCACTAGATCGCAAGACTCATTCTTATCCAAAGATGCCATTTCGTCATTCATGGCCCTTTTCCATAGATTTGCATCCTCTGAATCCACTGCCTCCCTGACAGTTCTAGGATCATCATCAGTAATAGACAAATCAAATTTTGAATGGAAATCAGATGGAGTATACCTTTCTAGTAGCCTTCTTTCTCGAACCGATCTCCTCAATACTGAAGTATGAGGATCTTCTTCTTCTGATTCCTGTTCTTCTGTAGAGTCTGACTCATCATCTTTTAAATCAAACTCTATTTTCTCTGGTTCTTCCTTACTTGGTAGGACTTCCTGCTTAACAACATCCTTCATTTCTCTAAATACCACATCTCGGCTATAGACTACCTTCTTAGTTTCTGGGTTCCAAAGCTTATAACCTTTGAGACCATCTTTGTATCCAATAAAGATACACTTTTCGGCCTTATTATCTATCTTACTCTTGTTTTCCTTTGGAACATGAACATATGCATCGCAACCAAATACCTTGAGATGTGTGAGAGAAGGTTCCTTACCAGTCCATACCTCTTGTGGAGTCTTGTCATCCAACATTGATGATGGTGATCTGTTGACCAGGTAACATGCAATACCCACTGCCTCTGCCCAGAATTCTTGCCCTAGCCCGACACCACTGAGCATGCACCTTGCTTTTTCCATCAACATCATGTTCATCCTTTCTACAACTCCATTCTGTTGAGGTGTATATGGATTAGTCTTCTTCCTTGCTATACCACACTTCTTACAAAATTTTTCAAATTCATTCCCATAGAACTCTTCGCCATTATCTATCCTTAGCACCTTAATTCTTTTTTCTGTTTGATTCTCAACAAGAGCCTTAAACTCTTTAATCCTGTCAAAGACTTCAAATTTCTTCCTGAGGAAATATATCAAAGTATTCCTCGAGAATTCATCTATAAATGAGACATAGTACACAGATTTTCCCAATGATGGGACCGACACAGGTCCAAAAAAATCACTGTGAACTAGCTGTAAGATTCCTTCTGCCCTCTTTTCACCAGAAGGCAATCTTACTCGATTCTGATTCCCATATAGACAATGTTCACATAAATCAAAATCCAGAGAGCAGTTAGACATACCTTCAACCATACCTTTATTGTGTAGTAGTCAGAGACCCGTCTCTCCGATATGCCCCAGTCTTTGATGCCACAACATAACCTTTTTTCCAAATACTGTAGGAGTTCTTTCTTCTTCAACTCCAATATCAGAACAATGGAAATATTACACCCATCACTAATAGTGCTTCCTTCCAGCTTATACAGAGTTCCAAACCGAACTTCTTTCAACAACACCATTGCTCCTCGAACCATCTTGCAGGTTTCCTTTTCAAATATTGTTTTTACCCCTGCATCGTCCATTTTGCTTACATAAATCAAATTTTTGGCCAAACCTGGGATGTGCAGAACACCAGATAGTGTTCTAATCCTTCCATATATGAGCCTCAACTTGACTTTTCCTCGTCCTATGATTCTGGTTGTTGAATCATAAACTAAGAAAACATTACCTCCATCATAGCTTTCATATCTGCAGAAACACTCCCTGTGGGGAGTCATATGAAAGGATGCCCCAAAGTCAACCAACCATGCCTCATGATCTGCATGTGTTCTTGAAGAAGCCAAGTACACATCCTCTCCTTATTCCTTGGAGGTCTTTTATTCTGTAGAATGAGATTCTTCAGATCCCTTCTTTTTCTCAACCTTGGATCTACACTGCTTCTTGTAGTGCCCTTCTTTTCCACATCTCCAAATACCCTTACAAACTTTCTGGGAGATTTAGATCTACCCTTAGACTTAGATCTCCCACTTGATAAATTAGATCTATTCCTTTCCTGGGAACATCCTCTTGCAAATAATGCATCTGTGCTCTGTCCTTCGATATTCTTCCGTCTCATCTCCTCCGGCAACAAGGATGAGACCACTTCATCAAACTTCAAGGCAGTTGTATTACTACCTATGGCCACAATCAGACTATCCCATGATTCTGGTAAAGAACACAATAAACTAATACATTTATCTTCATCTGAAATTTTAATCTCAACAGATACTAACTGACTTACCACAGTATTGAAGGCATTCAAATTCTCTGCCACCAAGTCTCCATCTCTCATCCTCAGGTTATACAACTTCTTTCTCAGGAATAGATTATTTACCAGGGACTTAGACTGATACACCTTCCCCAACTTTTTCCATAAATCCTTGGCTGTAGCTTCCTCTGACACATTCAATAATACTGAATCGGAGAGACACAGTCAGATTGTGCTTTTTTCCTTCCGATCCAAATTTTTCCAGTCATCTGCTAAAGTTCCTGTAGGTGTAGTACCTAGATCTACCGTGACCCACTGATCTCTGTCCACCAACATATCTTCCATCTTGAGCTTCCACATCTCAAAACTTTTCCCATTAAACTTCTTGATCTCCATCTTCAAATTGCTTGCCATTTCTTTTCACTTGAAAAATCAATACCACAAATCTCCCACTGTAACAAGGATTATCACAGTCCCGAGCCAAACCATTGACCACAAAGGTGTCCCCCTGAACCCAACAAAGATATGATACCAAATGTAGATTTTAACCTTGTACAATATCTACTGCAAACATATATTCAGTGAAAGAACAAAAAAGATACAATGAAAAATACAAACATTACACAGATTTTTCCCCTGGAAACCCAAACCGTTAAAACCAACATATTCTATATTCATTCATGTGTGATAGATTATTTACAATACAATATACATATAGGAGACAACGACATCCAAAACCCTAACCCAATGACCTGGATTAGTCCACAACTCTAATTCCTTAACTGGATATAGAAAACCATCAACAAAAACCATGTGCCAAAAAACCATCTAAATATGTGACATGTTTCCCGAGGCAGAAAATTTTTCCTCGTGCAAAGAATATAACACATACCCAACACTAGTCGGTGGGTTGATTGGTCTTACAAAGTCTATTTCCCTTTTGTCAAACACTTGAAGGGTTACCTGAGGTTTTAGGGGCATCTCATCCCTTCTAGATGGTTTTCCTACCCTCTGAAAGACATCACAAGTATGGAAATACTCTTTTGTATCTTTAGAAACTGTGGGCCACCATAATCCCGTGCGCAGTGGATTTTCCTACATAGTGTTCTCCCACTATTTCTTCATGTGCTTCTGCTAAGATGATAGGATGTTCACGTTCCTTGACACATCTCCTTAGAATATTATCTGCACCTAGTTTATACAAGTGTCCTGCAATAAGTTGGTAATATGCAACTCTAACCACCAAATTCTTCTTCTGCGCAGTGTTATATTCCTTTGGGGAAAATCCTGCATAAAAAAATCAATGATATCAGAAAAGTATTCATCAACAATATGTACTAAAAAGAGTTGTGCATCAGGAAAATTATCCTCCAAGCTGCTTGGTTCCTCTCCATTAGTTATCCTGGACAGATGATCTGGCCCCACATTCAGTCTTCCATGTTTCACTACTACTTCAAAATCAAACTCTTGAAATAACAACAACCATCTATATATTCTCCTCCCCAACACTGGCTTGTTGACCAGGTATCTAAGAGCAAAGTGATATGTGAACGTTTTAAAATGTTGTCCTGATAAATAATGTCTAAACTTTTATAATGCATACACCATAGCCAAATATTCTCTCTCTTTGTATTATAATTCTGTTTTGAATATGAGAGTTTCCTACTTGCAAATGCTATTAAGTGATCTATGTCACCTTCTTCTAGCTGTGCTAGTACTGCTCCAAGTGTTATTGAAGAGGAATACACATGAACATGAAACTCTTTTGACCAATCTAGAAACACCAAAATTGGTGTTGTCACCATTTTCTCTTTTAATATGTCCAAGCTTTGTTGACACTCATCATTCCATCGAAACTTGATATCCTTCTTTAACAATTTCTCCATGGGTGTAGTAATCTGTGTGTATCTCTTTATGAAATTTCTATAGTAGCATGTATGACCTAGTGTACCTCTTAATTGACGCACTGGCGTAGGTGGTGGTAAATTAACAATGACAACAATATTTGCAGGGTCGACCAACATACCCTCTTTACAAACCACATGTCCTATCATAATTCCAAATGGTGTGTTGAATATGCATTTCTTAATGTTCAAGGAAATTTGGCACTGTCTACACTTGTCCATCATTAATATTAAAACTTCAACATGATCTTTTAATAGGATAAATACTGTCCAATCATCTATATAAACCTCCAAAACTTTATGTATAAAATCTTTAAATGCATCTACGACTACTCTTGAAAAAATAATAGGGGAATTTTTCAATCCAAAGGGAATCACTGTGTATTGGTATGAACCTCATTATGTGGAAAATATAGTCTTATAATGATCCTCTGGTGTTATTCTAATTTGGTGATACCTTGAAAATCCATCATTAAATGAGTATGCTTCATGTCCTCCTACATTTTCAAATACCTCATATGTAAATGGAGTAGGGAAGGGATCATGCAGACATGCATCATTCAACTTCCTCAAGTCTACACATATCCTTATTCCCCCATGCTTCTTCTATTGAACTACCATAGGGATAATCCACTCAGATTCTTCAACATATTCTATCATCCCAACTTCTAACATTTTATCAATCTCTGCCTTAACTTTCTATTTTTATATTGGATTCAACCTATAGGGTCTCTATCTTATTGGTCTAGAATCTGGTCGTAGAGGCTTTTTCATTTCTCCAAGTTCTTCTGCTACCATTTCATTTATGAAAATGTTGTTGGAAATAGATCACTATATTCTCACAATAGTTCTGTTATTCTTTCCACTGTCTGGTTGTCCCAATAGTCACCAATACTTGCAATTTTTGGATGCTCTTCTGTTCCAATATTGACTTTCTTTATCTTCAGTGGTGCATAAAATTATTCTAACTATAACTGTGGGCCTTCTACTTCTCTTTCCCCTTCAACTTTTGTTATCTAAATATCATGCGAGTTTTCTTCTACTGGGTCATCTTTTGTGACGTGGTATCAATGTAAAAACTGTCTGACTGTTTGTTGATTGTGATTATGATAAGCTGTTACAATTTCAACTTCAAGTTATTAAAAAATGTTTTCTTTTATCAACTTCAATGTTGCATCTATCATTGGATTCTTGTGTTCAAATGCAAACGCAATTACAAATTTCTGCTGCAAATATTTCCAATTTTCAGTTCCTCTGCGCAGTTGCAGTTTTGTATGCGAATTTCTTGGCATGCCTTCTAATGTATGGATGAAGTGATGGGGCCATTCCTTTGGTTGTACCAGTCTCCATTGGGTTATTCATCTATCTATATGTTCTCTTGGTTGTCATGTTCCATCATATTTCTGCATATATTTACTTTCTTGTTCTGCGCCAAATCTGATGCGCAATAATATTTTGCATTGATACCAATCATGAATATTTTCTTTGTGAGTACCCCACAAACATGCAGGTTTTGCTTTCAATGAAATATCTAAAACTAATAACCTTTGAATTTCCAAGACTTCTAACTCAAAATTTGTTAAGAATTTTTCCAAATCATTCTGACCATAAAAACTAGAAGGTTCTCTTACCTCTGAGCCAATCCATCTTAGTGCACACGTCATTCTTGCACATCTTCTGGTAGATATCTCATGTAAGCGCTGTTGCCAATTCTCTAGTCCCGTGTTAGAATCTGAAGCACAAGAAATGACACTTCTCCATCTAAGCATTCTATCCGCTGTTGGGTTAATGTAATCTTCCTTGCGCACGATAGTTCTATAGCACTGACTTATCTCTTATGTAATAAAGTTCTTTGTCGTTGGTTCAACATATCTTCCACCTTCTGAAGGATCTAATGGTGCTATGACTCTATAATATCCTGATTCAAATCTTTTTATTTTTTTATTTTTTATTTCTCCGGATCTTCAAGTCAATGATGGATTGATTTTCAAATTCCCAATCTAGTCCCAACAACGCTTGATAAGGTGTAGTATTATCCACTATATCAATTACCTCAAAGTATGCCATAGTGCATCACCATATAAATCTAGTGGTATGCCTTTTAATCGACCAATTGGTATTAATCTATGTTGGTTTTCTAATTTCAGTTGAATAGGTGAATAACCCAGTGTAAGTCCCCCCATGCATTCCCATGTTTTCTTAGGAAGAGCATTTACCTTAGATACCAAATCTAATATGAAGTCACCCATGTTAAAGTATCTAATATTTTTATTTAGTCTGAACTCTATATTTGTTCTTGTCTTCATATGGACATGATTTACTGTTTTTTTTTTCTAGTTTTATCTCTTCTTTAGAATGACATTTTTCTATCACACTTTGTAATACTTGTAGAGATGTTCGATCATTCAATAACTTCAAACAAGACACCCACAAGTTTCTTAGATTACTCACCTTTTATGAAGAATTACCTCTACTAGTATGATCATATGGATGAGGCATATCATATATTGGCCCATCATATCCTAGCTGTGCATTTGAGGTAGAAACAATATTCTCCTGCAAAATTTCTTGTCTGGCCTGCTTGAATGTTTCTTTTTCCTTGCGTGTATCAAATTGGTGCCGTGGTATTGTATTTTTTCTGACCCACTGGTGTTGGTTTTGATTCTGATTTGCCGTGTCTACTCCTGTTTTGGTTCTACCTCGAGTAACTATATTGATATTTTTCCCATCATCTCTAGTTTCCACAACAATCCATTGAACATTTTGGTTATTCTGATTCCTTTTGTCCCGTATCTTTGTTAGAAGTGTAAGACAATCTTCTGTGGTATGATCTGCTGCACAAAAATACATGCATGTTATTGGTGGCTGTGGCCAATCCCTTGCAAAATTTCTAGGTTGCTGGAAATTGTGGTAGGTTACTGGTCCTCTACCTCTTTCGAATCCTCCTCCTCTGAATCCTCCCCCGTTGCCTTGATTGTTTGCGCGTGGTGTATTATACTGTGGTATTTTATTATATTGTGGTGGTGCTGTAAAATAATGAACTAATGCAAATTATTATATTGCTGCACAGGTTGTCCTGTCATTAGTTCAACCTGCATCCTATAAGTATTTGAGGTCCTTTCCTTCATCATTTCCAAGGTTTGAAAATCCTTATTCTCATGTCCTACAGACTTGCAAAAATTGCAGAATGTACTCTTAGGCACTGTTTGGTATTTTTGCATCATTGGACAATGATAGGGATCATGTCCAGGTTTTTTACATATTTCACACCATAATCCTCCCATGGGTAAGGGATTTGGTCACAGAACAGAGGGACACCATAAGAATGAGTGCCCAACATTTGCGCAGTATTTGGCATCCTTGATCCCAAATACTGCACAAATGTTGGGCACTCATTCTTATGGTGTCCCTCTGTTCTGTGACCTATTCGACTCCTTTTTCTACTAATTTCTTGTTGTCTAAATGATTCTTTCTTTCCTGATGTCTTAGTTGCACATGGGGTTGTGGGTTCCACACTAATTATGACCTGGAATGGAGTTCCTTCTTCTGTGTCAGACCCTTAACCTCTGGTTTTTCTATCATATGTGTCATGCATGATTTCCTCAATCTGCTTCATAGCACAAAGATCCTCTATCTCTTCTTCATTACTTTCCAAGCCTTTCCTCTCGGTTAATGCCCTCTTTTTCCTATTAATCTTATATTGGTAGGGTCTTTCGCTGCACGTCATTCCCACTTTGTCCATTATTTTCTTGATTTGTTCTTCATTCATCATAATGGGGTCCATCACTTCCTTCTTCTTACTTCTATCTAGATCTCTCTCCATGTCTCAGATCATCCCTAGTGTTTCCCCAAGTCTCCCCATGCACGCAAAGTTATTTAGCTGTCAGACTCCATTGTCATCAAACCTTTATCATGCAACATAATTTTGATTGATGTATAGAGTGAGATAATATACCTTCCTCATGGACCCTTCAAAAAACCGTGCTCTACAGTAGTGTATGATTTTGCAGTATTGACTGCAAACTCGATAATGAATCCTACAATGATGTTGTCTAGCCAGAAATCGACTGCGTGCGTGAATTTGTTGTTGGCTTTTTGTAGCTATGCAATATTTTTAGTATTCCATTCTAATGGTATTATTTGGTTAGTTGGGTGAGTGTATTTTAATCTCAATATCCACTCCCACAAGAAATATGGAAATTCACAAAAAAATGCCTCATGAAGATCAATGAATACATACCTCTCCAAATATTGGCACGATGTATACTTGGGGTTTCTATCGCCTTTCAGTGTAAAATCGAGCTCTTTTGTTTTCAACCATCATTCAATCTCCTGTTTAGTTGGATTCCGTGGTCTGAACATCCCCTTCTAATACTTCAATCTCTTCACTGTCCTTATCAACAAGTCCCTTCCAACTTCTAGGTTCCAGCCGTCAACAAAACCATTTGCTGGATGTTTCTGGACTGACCTGGGTTATACTTTAGGTTTCCAACAAAGCCCTGCAAACCATCTACCCTTCTGAAGACCAGAATACAATACTGCGCACAAAGTGTGCAATGTAGTCTCACCCGAGATGGCTTATGGGTGACTGCGGGATCCATATGTGTATAGCCTTAGAGGGGAGAATTTTGTGGGGGTGAGAGACATTCTTTCTACATCAAAACACATCATATTTACTATTCTATTACATAATCACATCAATATATCTCATATCTGCCAATAAGTAATCAGATACATTCATTAGGGTTTATTCTGCAGTAATTATCCTGTTTACTCTATTGTGCGTTGCATTTTACTACTAGTAGATTAATTCACTCATCATAACTAAACAATCACAAGAAATAAGATAAACATTCCACACAGAGACAAAAATTTAACATGGTTCACCCCCCCGGGCTATGTCCACAAAGATCTGGCTGTCTTGGTTGTTTTAATTATTCTGCATCAAGGTTACAACACTATGTGCATTTCATTTCCTCTCCGCTTCTACTAAAAGGTTGAAAATATCATAGTAGGCTCCATAATCCATGAATTACACTGAAGACTAGAATACAACACTACACACAAAGTGTGCAATGTAGTCTCACCCGAGATGGCTTATGGGTCACTGCGGGACCCAGATGTGTGTAGCCTTAGAGGGGAGAATTTTGTGGGGGTGAGAGACATTCTTTCTACATCAAAACACATCATATTTACTATTCTATTACATAATCACATCAATATATCTCATATCTACCAATAAGTAATCAGATACATTCATTAGGGTTTATTCTGCAATAATTATCCTGTTTTCTCTATTGTGCACTGCATTTTACTACTAGCAAATTAATTCACTCATCATAACTAAACAATCACAAGAAATAAGATAAAAATTCCACACAGAGACAAAAATTTACCATGGTTCACCCCCCCAAGCTACGTCCAAAAATATCTGGCTGTCTTGGCTGTTTTAATTATTCTGCATCAAGGTTACAATGCTGCGTGCATTACATTTCCTCTCCGCTTCTACTAAAAGGCTGAAAATATCATAGTAGGCTCCATAACCCATGAATTACGACCTAATTACCCTCGATTACAAAGCTGATCTAATCTATCTCTAAAAAACTCTCTTGCTCTGTCTCAAAGCCTAGCTCTAAGATCATCATCTTATATATGCTTTCCCCTATCTCATACAAAATATTTATATTACAAAAAGGGGTTAATTACCCATTACAAAAAAAACCAAAACCCTAACCCACTAACCCTAGGTGGATTAGGTTTGTCCACTTTGTAACTTCCTAATCGGGGCTAGTCCAAAATCCAACCGTTTTCCTTGTTGATCCACATATTTCTCCCTTTCTTTGACTTTCTTGGTTTCTTGGCACTACTTTTCTAGGTTTTCCAGTGCATGCTCCTTCTTTGGCCCATTATCTAACTACCTTCTTTAATTACCGTGCTTTTTCCCAAAATGACATGTGCCAATAGGCCTTGTGAAGTTGGAAGCCCCGAAGAATGGTCAAGAAGCCCCTAGTTGGTTACAAGTCAATTAGTGAAAGGGTAAAGTGGTTGTAACAAGAAAGTCAAGAATCCCTAAAGTTAAAGAAAGTGGTTACCTACCAAAAGTATAAATACACCTTAAGGAGTCATTCACAAGAACACTCACACACTCATTCATTGATCATATTTCTTGTGAATTGTGATCTTTTGGTTAAGGTTGTGACAGTAATTTATAAATTAGCAAAGGAAAGACGTGTGCATAAGTCTTAGGGTTGCAAAGGAGAGTAATATTTCTGAGGAAACCCTGGTTTACATGAGCCCCACGTGTTGGGCATAGGGTGTCCCATGAGGACCCCGTGGGTTGCACAGTAGATTTCACGGGAGGACCCGCGTGATAGGATGTATTTTTACCATGAGGACCCATGTGATAGGATGCCTTAGTCCCGTGAGGACATATAAGTTTTGGGGAAATTCTTGTCCCAAGTCCTTGAATCCAGAAGCAAGTCTATAGGTCAACATTAGAGTGTTTCGAGTCAGCTACAAAAGTACTGGTATGTTTTTCTACTTGTTTTTGAAGGTAATGTTTAGTTATGATATGGTGTATGCTTGAGGCATACTTGGCATGTTTGGTATTGGCACATGGTTATGGTACAACTTGTCTACATGTTTGAGTGAGGAGCACTCTTGTATCTGGTTTAGTCTATGATATGTTTATTCATGGTTGAGGGATACACTTGATGTATGGTGGCATATGCATGAGGGACATGCACTGGTTCTTTGAGGGACTTCATTTATGATATGGTACAGGTCTATACATGTTGATGGTATATGGTACATGTTCTTCATATAATTAATGCTCTAGTGTTTCATATATGGTTTGATCTATGATTGGACACTCATTGTTGATCTACATTTTGTATATCTTTTGATACATGATTAATGCATGTCATTCTCCATTTGTTGGTACAAAGTTGATGCATGGAATGGTACAGGTTTTGGTATAGTAGTGACAACTACATGTTGATGGTATAGTAACAGTGACATGTTGACAGGTTACGGGTTGATGTGACAGAGACAGTGATGGTGATAGTGACAATGACAGTGAGGAAGATAGTGATAGTGACAGAGGCAATGACAATGACAATGGTAGTGAAAATTGGTCTACATTTATATTTTATGGCAGCAATACAAGGCAAGGAAAGGGGGTTGTAGCCTCCTTCCGGTTATTGCCGGAGAACTCAGGGAGTTGGAGCTTCCTTCAGGTTGGAGCCTGAGAATCAGGGGGTTGTAGCCTCCTTTTGGTTGGAGCCATAGAATTCAACGAGTTGTAGCTTCCTTTAGGTTGGAACCTGTAAATAGGGGGTCGTAGCCTCCTTCCAGTTGCAACTAGAGAATCAGGAAGTTGGTGCTTCCAATGAATGTAATCTTTGATATATAAGAAAACATTCTGTGGTTTTCTTCCATTTGGGTTTCCACATAAATCATGGTGTACTATGTATTTGATGTGATGCTTCTTATGTTTATATGCTCATAATACACTTATGATATACTGATGATGATATATTTTTGATTAAATTGAAATTGATATACTGTGGTTAAAAGTGATAAAATTAATCATATTGATTTAACCCCCCTCCCAGTATTCCAACAATTGGTACGAGAGAAGATCCTTCAAGAAGCAGTCTAACCATTGGAAGGAGATCATGGAATATGCTAAGATTAGAGCATCAATGTTTGACAGTCAAAATTATGCATTCTGGAGTATAAGGATGAAAACCTTTTTAAAGGCACAAGGATTTGATGTATGGGGAGCAGTAGTAGATGGATAAAAAGCACCAACCACTCCCCCAACAGACAAGGATGGAAAGAAACTCAAAGAAAAAAAGTCAAAGGATAATGGTACTATTCTAAACCATCTTGTTAATTCAATATTTGTTAAGGTTTGTTGGCCCTTGACCAAGTTTTGAAGATCCTTGGTCACTTTTGTCCCCTTTTTGGGACTTCGATAGGCTGTCGAAGGCGGAGCGCAAGTCGAAGTGGATATCACAGGATCTCAGTCCCCTTTTAGGGATTTTTGGGTTTTGGGCTTATGTAACAGGTATGGGGATGTCAGCCCATGGGTTTACCCATGTCTAGGCCCTTTTGTAATGTATAAATAGATGTCTAGGCAATTTAAGAGGAGACAATATGTGCATATGTGTGATGTTGTGATAAGTGCAAGTGATAGTTATAATTTTTTTATGCATGCTATGTTGGACACTGGTAGAACTAAGTGCAAGTGAATGTAAGAAGCTTGTGTAGATTGTAAGAGGGATTTGTGTTGTAACCTAGCTCGAGGAAGGAGGATCTGGCAGAGTGTGCATAGATCTCCTGTCCTATGCGGAGTAGGATCCTGTGTCTCTGTGCATGTAGATGATTGACAAAAGGAAATAAAGAGAAGAAGAGTTGGCGGACGTAGCCCCAGGCTGGGGGTGAACCACGTATATCCTGTGTTATGGTTGCTTTGTGCATTATGGTTGTTTTATTGCTGATATGATTTATGCTTAGTACAATAATGTATGTTTAGATGTATCTAATACGATAGCTTAGTGCTTGGTGATGTGAATGAGTACCAGATCTGGTCTATTTTGATGTGCTTAGTGCTTGAATGTGTTAGATCTTGTTGAATACTACGCTGCTCTGTAATTAGGGTTTATCTGCGTTGTAAACAAAGGCTAGATACTAAGGAATGATAACTGCTAAATGATCTGTTAAGGTATTGTAATCATAGATCTGTTTCCCAGCTAGGTTGCAGACATCTGAGTCCTGCAACCACCCCTGCCTCTACCTCAGGTGAGACTTCATCTGCTTCGTAAGTGTTGTCGAAAGGGCCGATAGTTAGGGTTTTATTGGTGTGCTGTTGAAGCATTGAACCCTGGGTTTGCCCCTGTGCCAACAAATGGTTCCGTTGCCGGGACGTGAAACTGTGATTGCTGGGAATTGAGGAAAAGAGGAAGCTTTGTCCGTAGATCTATTGCCCTAGTACATAGTACTCTACTTGACTTGTGAAGCTCTGTACTAAGAAAGGAGGTAGATCTGAAGAAAAGAGGTAAGCGTTAGAAAAACAGGACCACAGAGCAATAAAATAAAACAAATGCGGAAATAAAACATAGAAGATACACAATACAAGAGAGACACAGATTTACGTGGTTCACCCAGTGTGGGCTACGTCCACCAGAGAAATTGCCAGGTCCTTTCTTTATTATTATCCAGCAAAATGAAGGGATACAACCTACAACAAAACCCGCTGTAACTTCCTCTTCTTTCTCTCACAATCTCCTCTATCAGAATACAATACTCACCAACCTACATAGCCGCAATGCATTTCCCTCATAAAAGAGGGTTTCCTTCTAGGGAAAAAAACCCTAACATAATCTTTATCATTAGATCTGCGACCTTATAATGAATGGTCCATATTTACAATGAAATTACAATATACTTTTACAAGGCAATTTTTGCTTCGGGGGCTTCGCCCCTGAACCCCCGCTGGGGGCCCGCTTGCCCCTAGACCCCCCAGCCGAGGGGATAGCCCCCCCGAACCCCGCAGAGGGGGTATCCCCCCTTTGCACTCCCCTGCGTGGAAGAGTGTACATACTTCTGGGGTGTAAATACTTCATGGGGTATAAACACGACTGAAAGTAAAAGACCTCTAAATCAGGAAGATAATCAGGCTCCACAACCAACAATCTCCCACTTGGAGACTGATCTCAACAACTCC
>SNQJ01S0000035.1:1009669-1024893 GCA_010110895.2 Picea sitchensis
GAATAGATCCTTCTAATATAAATAATCTTCCATCTACATCTTCCATAACTGGTAGTTTTGGCCGTTAAATTTCTCGACCCTAAACTTTCCATCTTCCGACATTGCTCCCACTCGAACCAGGAACCCTCTTTTCCTGCGAGTTACCTTACACTCTGATAGCAGTTGTTAGAAAAATAGTAAAATAAAACAAATGCGGAAATAAAACACAAAAGATACACAATACAAGAGAGACACAGATTTACGTGGTTCACCCAGTGTGGGCTACGTCCACCAGAGAAATTGCCAGGTCCTTTCTTATCCAACAAAATGAAGGGATACAACCTACAACAAAACCCGCTGTAACTTCCTCTTCTTTCTCTCACAGTCTCCTTTATCAGAATACAATACTCACCAACCTACATAGCCGCAATACATTTCCCTCATAAAAGAGGGTTGCCTTCTAGGGAAAAAAACCCTAACATAATCTCTATCGTTAGATCTGCGACCTTATAATGAACGATCCAGATTTACAATGAAATTACAATATACTTTTACAAGGCAATTTTTGCTTTGGGGGCTTCGCCCCCAAACCCCCGCTGGGGGCCCGCTTTCCCCCAGACCCCCCAGGCAGGGGGATAGACCCCCCGAAACCCGTAGAGGGGGTACCCCCCCCTCTGGACTCCCCCGCGTGGAAGAGTGTACATACTTCTGGGGTGTAAATACTTCATGGGGTATAAACACGGCTGAAAGTAAAAGACCTCTAAATCAGGAAGATAATCAGGTTCCACAACCAACAGTAAGATCTGAAGAAAAGAGGTAAGATCTGAAAGCTTTGTGCTTTGATAAAGGTAAGAACAATGAAATTTTTTGATTGAAGAGATAAGATCTGAAAGCTTTGTGCTTTGTTAAAGGTAATATAAGTGGAAATTTTTGTGTCGAAAGTATGCATCTAGGTATGTTTGATAAATTTTGTCCTAGTTTGAAAAATAGGGCATAGTTAGATGAAAGAAGATTTGATATGAGTAGATCTGGTAGAAATTATGAAAGATATGTTATTCCTATGCATAGAAAGGATTTTTGGACTAACAAATGGATGCAGGATCCTAGGAAGAATTTTCTGTAGGTTAGCCACCATGATCCTAGTGTGTAGTACAAGAAAGGTTGGGGATCATTTAAGAGAAAAATAGGATTAACTCTTTGTTACATTTGCAGAAGACCGGGACATCTTGTTAAGGAATTCCCTGGTAGAAAACCTAGTTGTCTTTGTTGTAAAGCTATGGACCATGAAGTTCTGGATTTCCCTAGAATGATTTCTAAGGTTGAAAGAATGAATATGAGACAATGAAACCTTGAGGAAGACCAAGAAACTAAGACCATGGAAGAACCCCAGAAAGAATCCGAGACTATATTAATACAAATGAAAGAAACCATGAATGACCATAGAGATATCAACTTATCAGAGATCTTCAAAGAAAAAGAGTGCATAGAAACAAGAATATGAGACTTCGACATATAATGTGTTCTAGATGAGGAAACACAAGTGAATATCATGACAGAAAGAACCTGAGAAATTTTGGGAAAGCCTGCTATGATTCCTTCATTGGGAGGAACTGGATTATTTAGAGGAAAGCTAATAACACTATGTGGAAGACTTACCAAGACATCTATGACTGCTCATGGAACTTCGACAGAGGAAGAATTTGAGGTTGTTAAATTTATTGAGAAAAACACCCCATTTTATATGTTACTAGGAAAAACCTGGATTGAGAAAGATCAGACTCGAAGAAAAGAAGAGGAAGCTCTAGAACATAAAAAGCAAGACCTAAGAGATTTCATGGCTAAGAGAATAACACACTTACTTAAAGAACAAGAAAACTAGTCGAAGCTACTGAGGACCAGAAATCTGGATGTCGAAGTTGAAAGAACACAAGAAGACTTGAAACACCTGTCTGTACAGGAGAGTAGAGCACATACCCCAGACAAAGAAGAAGTATTTCCCTTGAACTTTAGGAAATACCACCAACATCGCGAAGTTACTATGCCAAGAGGAGATAAGAATCATAATGGAAAGAGGAATACCGAGACACAGATCACAGGGAAGAAGGCTAGAATTCTCAAGAAGAAGAAAGCAAAGTTAGAGAAGTTACAAGAAGTTCCAGAGAAGACTTCGCAGAAGGAAGGTCTCCAGAATTCAAACTTCGCCAGAATATCAAAGCAACTCAGATTGACACTTTTCCATGACAGAGTGATATAGCTGTTAGATTGCCGTTCCTAAACGGTTAAAACAACAATTATGATAAAAAAGCTCGCCATCGGACCATTGGGACCGCGTTGTAACGAACATAACTGCATTGATGAAGGATTCTTGTCCATTGGAGGGATCTGTTACATCGTTCTCTACTTATTTCATCGAATGTTGCACCGAGAACGCTTTTGCGAATTGCATCCAAGAGAAATCATTATTACCGCGCTGTGTTTACTGAGACTTCGCCACCTGTTCCATTGCATCGAGTGTTTGTTAATCAACTTGAGTTTTTCGATATCGAGCGTGCATGTTGGATGAAATCAACGCCGTAGAAAAGTCCATTGAAGAATTTCTAATTGAACTTATGGCTAAGAAGGTGATGTCCATCGAAATTCAAGCTTCATCGACAAGAGGAGTGCAAGCCTCCCCATCGACTGCTCGCGGATCCGTATCATTCTGAGCTACGAGAGAGAAAAAAACCAAGCATCGAGATGACTTGGAAAATGAAAAGTTAATCCCATCCTTCTTTCCCGACTACATCCCGCCTCTGACCGACGCGGTGAATCGTGACAGTGTCCCCAGGGACTTTGACTACACCCTGATTACTGCGTACCTCCTGAAGGGGATACGCATAGGCAAGCCTCAACAGGATAAGATTATGACGTTGAATATAAGTGACTTCAACTTGGGAGACTGCAAGAAATTTAACATGCTCGCACCTCATAGGTATTTGACTAGAATGAAGGGGAAGAAGTAGAGGATAATCCCCCAACCATGGACTATGGACCTCGCGCAGTCCACCATCCTGAACGTAATGAAGATACCCCATTTTAGAAGGCACCAGGAGGTTAACGTGTGCATTAATATCCTATTTTTGAACTTCCATGGTGGTTACTTATGGCTAGAAATACGTATCACCGTCAATCCGACGCTGATCCATCATATAATCGGATTGAGCATGCAGGGACCAGACCCACAAGAATTTTACCTAGGAAAGTCTGCAGACCACACCTTGGTGTAGAAGATTAAAGATACCTACAACGATGTGGAGAAGGGGAAGCGAAGCTACAAGTTAGCCTCCATCTGGAATGGTACAGTGCGCCTTGCTTTCCAGTTGATTGCTGGTAAGCTAGTAAGAAAGAACAAAACCACGCAGGTCATGAGGTTTGTTGTTGACCTCACAGGAAAATGCATGGAGGGGCTACAAATGAACTGGGCAAGCTACTTAGTGAACCAGTTAGAACAAGAATGCCTCAAAGCTTAGGATCAGGTCTATGAGTTCCACTTTAGTTGGCTGCTGATCCTCATCATGTTCATAGCTTGGGAGATGCCGGAAGGTGCGACCTTTCATGAAATAGAGCCATCTAAAACCTTAGCCGTGAATTTCACCATGCTCTGGTATTCAATCAATATGGAAAAATAATGGCAGTCAAATGCGGTGTTCCACACCTACTACCTGTAGTTAAAGAGGGATATTGAGGTTGTCCCTTGTATGATTCCAAACACCCTGCACAGGTTTAGGACATTTGTGAATTTCCACGCAGACAAACATTTTATCTATATCATTGCGTGTGGAGATGAACAAAAAGAAGTACTACAGATTTACTACAAAATCACAGAGGAGGACCTAGAAGAAATAACTAAGGAATGTCTTGCAGATCTCCTTATCTCGGTTGACCCCGCAGAACTATCTGACCTCGAACTAATCAGAATCTCAATGGTCACTCGCGAAGGGTACGATACAGATGGAACTAGCAGAAGGAATAAGACAAAATAGGTACAGAAGCTAAACAACGCATCAGAAGAGACTGCTTTAGAATCACCTAGCGGAGGAGGTGATGATGAAGTAGACAGAGAAGAGAACAATGGAGAAGAAGACAAAAAGAAACAAGGTGAAGTAACACCGCCACAAAATCCCCCTGATGACGTAGAGCCATCTAACAAAAGAAAGGTTTCTCCCACGAAACCCACATCGCGGAAGAAGTCAAAAGCTAGTAAGACCAAGCTGTAGACTGTGCTCATGCTTGATGAATTCAACTTCATCATCGCAGCTGTAGCAGATGCCTCAGAAGATATTTTGCAGAGAAATTAATCCAAGAAAGAGACCATGTGCGAAAGGATTGAAGCAGAGCTGAGAGGGGTATGACAATCCCTTCACTCCAGCCATGCAGTGTCCACAACACCCCCACCATCAGAAGAACTAGATTTGGGAGATGAGCCTACCCAAATCCATAGAATAGTTGATGTGACTGAAGCTCGCCTTTGTCATGTAGAGTAAGAAAAAGAACATGCCATAGTGGCCCTTAAGCAAGCACAAGAGGAAGTGATAGAGAAACGCTGAGTTGTGCAATAGGAAAAAGATGACCTACAAACAAAGTTCGAAGAGGAGAGAATGCAGATCCAACAAGAGAAGGAACAACTTCTTGTAGAGCAGGTTGGAGTAAAAGAAGAATTCAACAGAGCACTTTTCTTTGTGACGGGCTTAGAGAAAAAAGAGGAAGACTTAGTGGATCACCAAGTAGCGAAGCTTGCTGAAGCCATCCAACAACTTCAACAAAGAATAACAGATCTAGAGCTACAAAAAGTACCAAGTACTCCGTAGGACTTGCGAGACCAAAGAGAAGCCACTTCCTGGAGAACAATTGAGAGGATCAAATAATTATCTTTGGAATGTAAACAACTTAGCAGTAGAAGTGCACAGACTTATGAGCGACTTACCGAGGACCCTGAACTAAAGACATTGGAGTCACAAATCCAGGAGGCAAAGCAACAAGCAATGACAGTACAGGCATAGTTGAAACTCCTGTCAGCAGTTGAGAGGATGAAAAGGTCCTAGGAAAAATGCACTGCTCAGCAGGGGGTCCATAGCATACAGAGAAAAGTCATGGAAGTGACTCAGAGGCTCCAACCAGTCTAGGACGAAGCTTGCCAACTGTTTGAGGAAATTGAAGGCCAAAGAGCAGAGATGGAACAAGTAGTCACTGTAGTCGAACAACGCTTGGAAGAACCTATGAAAGAGGCATTTATTCAGGAATTCACTGAGCAGGAGGCCCTGGTGAAGCAGCTCAAGCCAGGCTCAAGGATTTTGAGGTGGAGCTACCCAGATCAGAGTGACTTGGGATGAGTCATAGGTGAGTGTTGGGGGCCTGCTAGCCCTTGCCCATGTTTTGAAGATCCTTGGTCACTTTTGACCCCTTTTTGGGACTTCGATAGGCTGTCGAAGGCGAAGTGCAAGTCGAAGCGGATATCGCGGGATATCGACCTCCTTTTAGGGATTTTTGGGATTTGGGCTTACTAACGGATATGGGGGTGTTAGCCCATGGGTTTACCCATGTCTAGGCCCTTTTGTAATGTATAAATAGATGTCTAGGCAATGTAAGAGGAGAAAATATGTGCATATGTGTGATGTTGTGCTAAGTGCAAGTGATAGTTATAAATGCTTTGTGCATGCTGTGTTGGACACTGGCAGAGAAAAGTGCAAGTGGATGTACGAAGCTTGTGTAGATTGTAAGAGGGCTTTGTGCTGTAACCTAGCTCGAGGAAGGAGGATCTGGTGGAGTGTGCACAAATCTCCTGTCCTATGTGGAGTAGGATCCTGTGGCTTTGTGCATGTAGATGATTGAAAAAAGATAATAAAGAGAAGAAGCGTTGGTGGACGTAGCCCCAGGCTGGGGGTGAACCACACATATCCTGTGTTATGGTTTCTTTGTGCATTATGGTTGTTTTATTGCTCATATTATTTATGCTTAGTACAATAATGTATGTTTAGATGTATCTTATATGATAGCTTAGTGCTTGGTGATGTGAATGAGTACCAGATCTGGTCTGGTCTATTTTGATGTTCTTAGTGCTTGAATGTGTTGGATCTTGTTGAATACTGCGCTGCTATATAATTAGGGTTTATCTGCACTGTAAACAAAGGATAGATACTAAGGAATGATAACTGCTAAATGCTCAGGTTAAGGTATTGTAATCACAGATCTGTGTCCCATTTAGGTTGTAGACATCTGAGTCGTTCAACCACCCCTGCCTCTACCTTGGGTGACACTTCATTTGCTTCGCAGGTGTTGCCGAAAGGGCCAGTAGTTAGGGTTTTGTTGGTGCACTGTTGAAGCATTGAACCCCGGGTCTGCCCCTGTTCCAACAAGGTTATGCATTGCTATTATGAAAAATATCTTTGGGATAAGCTTCACAATATTTATGAAGGAGATAATAAATTCAAGGGAGCTAAACTCTAAACCTTTAGAGCTAAATTCGAACAACTGAAGATGAAGGAAGACGAAGACACATCAACCTATTTTATGCAAGTTGATGAAATAGTGAATACTATTAAAGGTCTAGGAGAAGATACAAAGGGACCATTCAATGTTAAAAAGTTACTAAGGTCTCTACTTATGGTATTTGATCCAAAGATTTCAATCCTAGAAGAAATAACATATCTAGACACCTTGAGCATGGAAGAGCTACATGTGATACTCATCGCCTATGAATTGAGAACAGAGAAAGAGAACCCAATCACAAAGGAAGCAACATTAAAAGCGTCCAAGAAGACAAATAAAAAGGGCAAGCAAAAGCCAACATCAGATTGTAGTTGTAGCGATGATTAAGAGGAAGATGAAGAAATGACAAACTTTGTTAGAAAGTTGCAAAGAGTTACCGGTAAATACAAAGGTATGATTCCATTGAACTGTTTTAATTTTGGTGGTATTGGACATTTTGGTTCTCAATGTCCCCATACGAATAAGGAAAGTGATGAAGAAGAAGACCCCAAGAAGAAAAAGAAAAATCAAAAGGGTAGAAAAAACAACAGGAGATTCTTTAATAAAAGTCTCTGTACAAAGGAAGACAATTTCTCATCAGACGAGGATGAAGACAGTGAAAATGATACGAAGAGAGTACTCTTCATGGAAGTAGAATATTTCGAAGAATATTATGAAGAAGAAGGAGAAGTTGATCTCAGAGCAGAATTGATCAATCCCTTAGAAGAACTAAGGAATGAAAGAAAAATAATCAAGTCACTCAAGGTAGAACTAAAGAGAAAAGAAGGTTCTCAGAATTCCAAATCAGAAGAGGTCGAGCAGATTGTTAGCACTGATAGTCACCCTCAGATTGCAGAAGGATGAGCCCAGTACCCATCAGAGTTTTTGGTGGATGTTTGGTTTATATGAGTGGAGGTCAATGGACAAAACTCAATATATGAATGATGTTTAACACAGAATTGGACAAGAAATGTATAGGGAAGTGAGGGCCACAACTAACTTTAGTCAGTGAATTGAGTTTAAGTGTGAGCAGAGGGAAGAATTAGTAAGAAAGGTGGACAAGAATGCTATGGGCATCAGGCCTTCAAGCAATTTGGAGAAGAAAAACTCAGACTCAAGATCACTCTTAAGCTCAAGTTTCAGACACTAAAATATGTACAAATAACACAATCACAACAACCCAATGATCAAACCTACATCACCATGCAACTACAACAAATCGACTGTATCCTCCATGCCCAATCCATTCAGTGTAAAAGGGAAAAAGATCACAAGGAATCTAACTACAACTGGTCATGATACTGCTGCAATCAAACCTACATTACAACAACATAACAACCCTCGACTGGATCCTCCATGCCCAAGTGTTTTAACACAATTTTTAAAAAGAGATGAAAAGAGGCTGACTTCTATTAATCTGAAAGTCTCAAATATTATACATAACCAGAGAACAGTTCTGGCATCAAAACATTACAAAATAGGGAGCTCTTCTCAACTAGTTGATGACCATAACAAAATATTAAAACTATCTATTTATACTCTGAACTACCCACGACCCTCAAGAGCGTGATCTGGCCTTCTAGTCAAAGCTTTGCGTCTGAGCAATCTTCTGTCAGAATATGCATATATCATCCTGTCAGACGTAAATTTAGCTCGGCATGGGCCTGCAGGAAAATCTGTCCACAAGGGTACCACGGGCTGACGATTCAGTCCCCACGGTCGGGCCTTCCATTCCTTCCATTTATGGATTGAGTTGAGGTTTCAACCACCGACAATACTTTCATTAATTGCCTTTTCTTGGGAATTCAACGAGATTAAATGCTTACGGGCGGCCATGTGGTGCTCTCGGTTAGGACACCATATAAACACATGATTGTGGGGACTCTCAAAAGTGGTTTGGGCTCAGACTACTTTTGGGCCTACAATCCATCTCCTTTCACCACGTAGCACATTTGACTTACCATGGTTTTGATTGCGGGACCACTCAAGAAAATTATCGCCCGAGCATGTTGCATCCCCACAATGGACTGTGGCCATCGATCTTGTGATATTGGGCGAGGATTTATGATCAATGAATCAAATATTTCCTCCTCAACTCAATGGATAAGATCTTCCCCTTTCGAATCGATGACCGAGATTTGCATCGTGATTTGGTCGAACCTTTCAAACTTCAAACTATATTTTCCCCAAGAAAAACCTCTGGAGCTAGGGATATGATGACGTGTGGCTCCTGGATTTGGATGGGAGAGATCCATTTCAGGTCTCTGGGCTCCAGGGAAAACAAATCTCAAACATCATCTTCCTCCATGCGCTTTTACCCAGAGCTATGGATATGATGACACATGGCTCTTTTTGATCGACGACTTAGATTCACTTCGGACCTTTGGGACTTCGAGCACTTCGGGACTTTGGGCACTTTGTAACTTCGAGATTTCGGGAACTTCAGGACTTCAGGAACTTCGACGCTTTGGGAGGCACTGCCACTAAGATGAACGGCTCCCTACTGACTTTGAGATCAATGGTCCACTACTTCTTCGAGAGTTCAAGCTTCGACTCTTCGGAGGCTTTATGCACTTCTCACTTTGAAACTCTTGAAGTTCATTTCCCCAAACGTTTGGATCAACTTCCACCTGTCCCCTTCAAAATCAATGGCTCATACTTACTTCAGGGTTTTGGGACTTCAGACCCTTATCTTTGGCGCTATACTTTGCGCAAATCTACAGTTCCAAATATCTGGGATCCGCTAATCTGAACTTCACAGGGGACTTCCGCCGTTGAAAACTGAGCCCATCAGTTTGTATTTTAAGTCCGAAATGAGCTTCTCTGCATGCTGCGCTCAGATGCTTCCTATGAAGACCATGAATTTGGATGACCTGCTACCCTTGAAAACTATATGTGATAACACAGATAATCACGGAGTTAAAAATATAGGTAGAAGAAGACAAAAGAGTTAAAGAAGCACTAATAAATTAGTTGGAAGAGAAGGAAAAGATGATTGAAGGGTTGGAAGCATAAATAGTCACTCTAAGAAAAGATCTTCAGAAGAAGGAAATGTTTTAGAACAACACCAAAATATTGGATCAGATCATTAGCGGCCAAAGGCCATACTATGAAAAATCTAGACTAGTATACAACCAGACAGAGAAAGACTCATTTTCGAAGACAACAGAACAAGAAGCAGATCAAACAAGTTATACAAAAATAGTCAGAGGCTCTCCTAAAAGGGAAGAATACAAGAAGATCCAAGAAGAAGATTACAAAGACATTGCACCACCTAGAGGATTTGGAATTCAGAATCAACAACAAAGAGAAATGGGAAGACCTCAATAAGATGTAGGATTAAGAAGAGCAACACCATTCCAAATATATCCCACTCCCATGTATCAAACTCTTTTTCTTGGTGTATGTTATTCATGGAATAACTTTGGGAACAAAGCTGTGAATTGTAGAGCCAATATCAAGAGCATAGACAACTATGAAGGCTACATAAGAAATTGTTACCCTAGAAGACCTTATGAAGCATAGAGGAAAAACTAGAATATATTTAAATCCTTGCGTAATGAAGTATTATGCTACAAATGAAACAATTTTGGTCACATGGCCAAATATTGCAGACTGAATATTCCTCTAAGGGAACCAAAGCAAAATATCAACAGTCATAAGCAGGAATCACAAAGGATATGGGTAAGGAAACATGATCAATTCAACACTGAAGAATGCATGCTTTCTCTACAAGCCCAACACAAGAAACGTGGATGGTATGTTTACAATGACTGCTCAAAGCATATGACAGGTGATAATGACATGTTTCTATCTCTAAAAAGTGAAAGCGATGGATCAGTTTCATTTGGAAATGACAACTCAACCAAAATTATAGGAAGAGGTACAGTCAAGCTTGGAAGCAAGGATGCCAAGGCAAAAAATGCTCTAGTAGTCGAAGACATGAAGCACAATCTACTAAGTGTAAGTCAAATGTGTGATCAAGGACACAAACTTGTGTTTGACTTAGAAAAATGCGAGATGAGGAATGCAGGATCATGCAAGTTCGTGGCTACAACTGTAAGAACTCCAAGCAACATATATGGGCTAAATTAAATTGGAAAGGAAAGATATTTCTTAGGAAAGGACGATGAAATTTGGCTCTAGCACAAAATAATGGGTCACATAATTTTTGACAACCTTGTCAAAGTCAGTAAGAAGGAAGCAGTAAGGGAAATGTCTGAGATCTCGAAGCCAACAAATACTCTATGGAAGCATTGTCTACAGGGAAAACAAACCAAGATCAAGTTCAAATCAAAGGAGTACTCCACAACAAAACCAATGGAGATTGTACATACTGATCTAGTTGTTCCAACAAGAACAAAGGGATTGAATGGTGAACAATACTTCATGCTACTGGTTGATGACTACACATGAATGACTACGATATGTTTTCTCAAGAATAAGTCAGAGGCATTCAAACACTTCAAGACATACAAAGAGATGGTTGAAACCGCGTCAGAATACAAAATCAAGTGTTTGAGTTCAGTTAATGGAGGAGGGTTTACATCAAAGAAATTCATGGACTTATGTAGCAAACATGGGATAAAGAGACAATTCTCGGAAGCCAGAACACCTCAACAAAATAGAGTTTTCGAAAATAAGAACAAAACAGTACAAGAAATGGAGAGAACCATGTTGATGGATTCCAAGTTGAAGGACATATTTTAGGTACAAACAATGCATACACCAATTCAAATCCAGAGTAGAGAAATGCTTAGAAATAAAACTGATAAGACTCCCTACGAAATATGGAAAAGAAGACCAACAAATGTGAATCATTTTAGAGTGTTTAGAAGCAAATGCTATTTCAAAAGATAATATTGTAGGATTGAAAAATTTGACTCTCGAGTTGATAAAAGCAGACTGGTTGTGTATTCAAGCAAGAGAAAATCATATAAATGATTTAATATAAGACTTAATAAAATAGTGGTAAACATCAATGTGATGATTAATGAGACCGATGGACGAAAAATAAAAGAAGGAAACAAAGAATCGGTGGAACAAGATAATAAAGAAGAGTTGAAGGAAGAAGAAGCATAATAGGAAGAAGAACAAGAGAAACCAAAAGAAGAGCAAGAGGAAAATGAGCAGTAAGATCTTCAGGAACCTTGAAAGACACCTATCAGATGAGTAGAGAAGAATCATCCACCAGAACATATTATTAGGAATAAAGATGTAGGAGTTGAAAACATAAGAATAATTCATTCTCCAGAACAACAACATCTAGCACTACTATCTACAATTGAGCCAAGCAATTTTGAAGAAGCCAACAAGGATGAACACTAGATCAAAGCTATGGATGAAGATTTAGAACATATAGAGAATAATGACACATGGGAACTAGTTCCAAGGCCGAAGAACAAGAACACCATTGGTACAAAGTAGGTCATTAGAAACAAATTGAACGAGGATGAACAAGTTACCAGGAACAAAGAAATATTGGTATGCAAAGGATATTCTCAAGTTGATGGTATGTATTTTGAAGAGACCTTTGCCTCAGTTGAAAGGATGGAAGTAATCATATTGATCCTAGCTTATGCATGTTCGAAAATAGTCAAGGCATATTAGATGGATATAAATTTAACATTTCTAAATGGAGAATTAGAAGAAGAAGTATACATCGAACAACCAGAAATATTTCTACTGTAAAAAAAGGAAGGATATGTCTGCAGGTTGAAGAAAGAATTGTATGGACTCAAGCAGGCCTGACAACATGGTTTTCAAGGTTGTACAGGTATCTTCAATAATAAGGGTTCATTAAGGGTAATGAAGATAGAAAAAATTACATAAATGTGGATAGAGCTAATATATTGATCATTGAAGTTTATGTAGATGACATCATCTTTGGAAGTGATGATGATAGGATGAGTCAAAATTTTTCCAGAGACATGAAAAATGAGCTCGAAATGTTGTTGCTTGGTGAATTGACATTCTTTTTTGGATTACAGATATGTCAACATGATAAAGATATCTTCATCTCTCAAACCAAGTATATTAGATAAATGTTGAATACATTTGGAATGGAAGAGTGCAAACCAGTGAGTACTCCTATGCAAACAAAAGCATAATACTACTGAGAAGCGTAATACATTGCAATAATGACATGTTATACTTAGGTTCTTTGGATGAAGCAAACTTTGCAGGATATACAAGTGAAGTATGTTGACCTATTTCAATATTCTGTGACAACACTAGTGCCATCAATATCTAAAAAATTCCCCTGATGCACTCTAAGAAAAAGAACATCTCGATCAAGTATCACTTTCTATGGGAATATGATACTGAGAAGAACATCAAGCTAGAGTTTGTTAGGAAAAAAGAGTAGATTGCAGATATCTTCATCAAACCGCTAGCAAGGGAAATGTTTGAGTATCTGCGACATAAACTTGGAATAGCTTCTGCACCACAATGATCCAGAAGGTATCAAGCTTAATAAGACATGGGGAGAGAAACAAAAGCCTTGAAGAGTCCAAGTAAAATAATTATTTTTTCAAATGTTTTCATCTAGATCAGAGAGTTACATGAGGAAGCACCATCAAGAGGAAGGAATGTAGAGAAATCAAAGCTTTGTAGACAGGGGGAGAAGCCCCAAGAGGAGTATTACCTTTTTCCATTGATGTCAAAGGGGGAGAGATAAACCAAGGCATGAAATTGGAGAGAATAAACAAGAGACGATAGAGGCATGCAAACAAGGGGAGTGATGGTCATAGGGGGAGCATCAATATTTCCTTTCCTAAGTATTTCCATCAATGACAAAGGAGGATATTGTTGAATGATTGGTTGTCATTGATGTCAACCCTTGAAGAGGCCTCAACGGTGTGGTGACGATACCCAAAGTTGGTTGAGGAATTTGTACATGAATGTCACACACCCAACCCCTTAAGTACCCTTTTAAAGGACAAGGTATACATTTTTCACCTTCCTACAACTTCTCTTATTTCCTTGAATAAGGGCACCATTTCATTCTTCTCTCTGAGATATTTCCAATGACTATAAAATCGTCCAAAACCGAGTTCTGAGTCGAAAGTTATGGCCTCCCTGAACTTCTTTGTGTATCGTTGGTCAAATTCCACATGGCACCCATGTGGATCCACCTCATTTGTACCTCAAAACACATCATATAAACTATTATATTACATCATCACATCAATATATCTTAGATCTACCAATGAGTAATCTGATACATTCATTAGGGTTTATTCTGTAGTAATTATCCTGTTTACTCTACTATGCACTACAATTTACTACTAACAGATTAATTCACTCATCATAACTAAAAAATTGTAAGAAATAAGACAAACATTCCACACAGAGACACAAATTTACCATGGTTCATCCCCTCTAGGCTACGTCCACAAAGATCTGGTTGTCTTGGCTCTTTTAATTATTCTGCATCAAGGTTACAGTGCTACGTGCATCACATTTCCTCTCCACTTCTACCAAGAGGTTTAAAAGATCACATTAGGTTACATAACCCATGACTTACGACCTAATTACCCTCGATTACAAATTTGATCTAATCTATCTCTCAAAAACTCTCTTTCTATGTCTCAAAAATTGGCTCTAAGATCATCATCTTATATATGCTTTCCACTATATCATACAATATATTTATATTACAAAAAAGGGTTAATTAACCTTTACAAAAATTACCAAAACCCTAATCCACTAAACCTAGGTGGATTAGATTTGTCCACTTTGTAACTTCCTGATTGAGGCTAGTCCAAAATCAAATTGTTTTCCTCGTTGATCCACATCTTTCTCTCTTTCTTTGACTTTCTTGGTTTCCTGGTGCTACGTTTCTAGGTTTTCCAATGCACACTCATTCTTTGGCCCATTATCTAACTGCCTTCATTAATTACTGTGATTTTTCCCAAAATGGCATGTGCCAATAGGCCTTATGAAGTTGGAAGGCTCGAAGAATGGTCAAGAAGCCCCTAGTTGGTTACAAGTCAATTAGTGAAAGGGTAAAGTGGTTGTAACAAGAAAGTCAAGTATCCCTAAATTTAAAGAAAGTGGTTACCTACCAAAAGTATAAATAAACCTCAAGGAGTCATTCACAAGAACATTCACACACTCATTCATTGATCATCTTTCTTTTGAACTGTGATATTTTGGTTAAGGTTGTGTTGGCAGCCAACCCATTTTTTTTGATTGCTCTCAAAAAGCTACCTACACCCCTTGTGGTATTACGACAAATCATTGTCGCATTGTGCTAATGGACTTTTATTTCATTTTTGCGACGATTACAATTTGATTCCGATTCAGTTTTCACAACTGCAAGTGTGAAAACACCTCTTTCGTTGCTTTGACTGTCGTCGTCTTTTATTGATCTTTGCAAAAGTTTCTTCAAACCATATCCATTCACTTTAATTGCGCRACTTGATTTCTTTGATAGATATTAAGTTATGAGTTATGTTTATAATTGATTTTGATTTACACATGACATGATTAATATCGTTTTGAACTCTTAACTTATCATTCTCATATGCTCGTTGGTTAATGTTTTCACACTTTTTTTATGCTAAAACACATTGGCAATATCATGAGTTTGGATTCATTATAAAATGGCAATGGTTTAAGCTTTGCAAAAAGCACTTTGATCAGCCTTTGGATTTGTTCGATTTTATACTTTGAACCCTCGATACATTGTTTGGGAGTTTGATACCACATGGAACGATAATAGTTTCAAACTATAT
>SNQJ01S0000035.1:1033288-1051566 GCA_010110895.2 Picea sitchensis
ACAATCATTGATTTTTATCAACACAAAATTAAATCACAAAATCGTTTACAAAATCCAAACGCCACTTATAGCTCAACTTCAGTGTAGAAAATAGAAATCGACGTGCTACAACTTGATAGCCTTTGAGCACATTGGATAGGGCCGCTATTAAAAAAAAAAAATAGGGTTTTAAAAGAAGAAAGGAGAAACAAGGAAAATTCTATAACTAGACCATATAATAGAATAAGATTTGCAATTTCAACATATGGCCAACATATACAATTGAAAACCAGCTAATCACTAAATATTGTCTAACCTTCAATAGCTAATTAAGAAATTATATAACTATGTGATTTATGAAACATTACTTTGGAGATTATAAAATAAAAATACACCCTTCAAAACAATGATGCATCATATATATAGTTAAAACTTCTAGACCAAACCCCTTATTTGTGCTAGTTTCACCTCCGAGTTACAGTGCCATGAGTTATTTCATGCTCAATAGTTTTTCCTTCAGGACAAACCTGGACAAGAAAAAAAAATCCAAGATTGTTCAATGGACATATTTAACCTCCAGGATATTCCTACTCAAGATAATAGATTGCTACATTGGACAATCTAGAATATTAAATAAAACAAGTATTTAAAAAAATTTATTCAACTGCAATTATTTACTATACGTTAAGATGCATTAAATTGAGAATGTTAGAACATACCTTGACAATGCTTACAAGCACCTTATCAACCTTTTTTTGGAGTAGCCCCTCATCATCCTGTTATCTCCTCAAATAAATCAATTGAGATTTTTCATTTTAGGTGATAGGGAGTCTTTTTAAAAAAATACTTTTAAAATTTTTAAAGGTTCATTTTTAAAAGATTTACCCATGTAATAAAGTTTAAATAAAAGTTCGTTTAGTTTTTGTTTAATCTAATTCAAATCTCAGGTTTCGGTGGCTTAGGCGAACATATCGATTGTTCATTAGCCACCGAAAGTCTTATCTTTCGGAAGCTTAAATAAAGGTATCCAGGGCCTTTTTAGCCATCGAAAGAATTGAAGCGGGGAAAGGGCCAGCATGTCCTATCACATGTTTCAACCGATGGGTTTGCCGTTTCCATGATTGCACAAGCCACTGAAAGGACTGGAGAAAGAACCGTTCATGACTAGAAGCTGATCCCTTTGTGATATAAGCGAATCTCTCTAGATCGCTATATCATTAAGCCATGTGTTTATGTACTCTCCATTTATTTCAGTTATTCGCCATGACTGCTGCAAATCATCAACTGTTTCACCGCACTCCTTGCAATCAGTGCCACGTTCAAAAATCTCACCTCAGTTATCTCAATCTTATCACAGCCGAGCCGATTTTCACTAAGTCTACGCAGTGTAACTCGTCCCGAAATCTGATCCTTCGATCACAGGTGTGTGAAAACATCGTGGCAAATGAAGAAAGGAACAACAACTCTGAGGAAGGAGCTCAACGATATCAGTTACCTGGAATCACACCCGGAGGTATGTCAAATGTTCAAGGATGCAGGGTGTTACAATTTTTGCAAAACATTACAGAGTTTTCATCAGTAGGTGGCCATCGGCCGGAATGAATTCGAGATTGATGAAGCCCTCATAGCCGAAGTAACAGAGCTTCCCACAACTGGAGAGAAATGGTTTAAAACCACTGTTATTAAAAATGTTGAATTCGTGACCTATTTAAAACCAGAACATAGGGGTTTGATATGGAATAAAGATATTCCTGTATATTTCCTTGAAGAGAAATGGCAACAGTTATTGAAAGCTATAATGGTTTATATAACCTGTGAAGGGTGATAAAACAGGGTGATGATTTACCACTTTAAACTTATAAACCATTTGACTGGTAGAAACCCACTAAATCTTCCCTTTTTCCTCCATCGAAGCTTATCCAAGATGGCTCATCAAGTCAAGGCCAAACCTAGTCAAGTTGCAGGTAGATTATCTCACTGTAGTTTAATCAAACTGTTGGTTTGTGAGATGTTACAAAGAAGAGGTAAATAGTGGAATTACTTCTTATTCTGGAATGATTTCCATACTGAGGTTCAGTCAGAGGGAAAAAAGAGTCCTCATTCCAAGAAGTCCTCCACTCCCAGAAGTGGAAAGAGGAAGAGAAGAGCTATCTCTCCAACCCCAGTCAATCAACCCTCTCCTTCCTCCAAGTTGGGCAAAACTAAGAAGAAATTATTTTTCAACAATGAAGAAGAAAAGGCCAAAGAATCTCCAATGAACAAAAACATTATAAATCTTCCTTACATAGACTTAGAGAATGAAGAGCAACAGTTTCAAACAGGGCACGAATATTCAGTTACCACAGGGCGTGACAATTTTGTTTTTGTGGATATATATACACAGCAAGTTATGAGAATCTTCCATCACCTACACCCCAAAAAGAACAAGAACCACAAATTGCAGAGGCTTCATCTAGCAAACGAGTGAAGCAGAATAAATCAAAAGAAATCAAGAAACTTAAGAAGAAGCTAGTCGATCAAGAAGTGCTAGAAACGGTAATAAAAACCAGGTATGAAACTCTATCAAAAAACTTTGCAGAAAGCAACTCAGCTTTGGAAAGATTAGCCCATGAAAGCATAAAGGAGAAGAAAAAGAAAAACAAGATTGTAAAGGACTACAACAACTTATGGAGAGTAGCTCAGGGTTTGAAGAAAAAGGTCAAGGCTTTGAGGAAAAAAGCAATGTCTTCAAAACACCAGTTTCATGCTTCTCTTGAGACCCTTGTAGAGGTGGCAGTTCAGTGTAATGAACCAGAGGTAGTCAGTAACCCTACAAATTTTGAGCAAGATACAGAAGCCTAAAAAGATCAATCCTGAGGCATTTTTGAGCTAAGACAAGGGTATTTTTGAAATTTTGATAATCTCAGGTTTCGGTGGCTTAGGCGAACATATCGATTGTTCATTAGCCACCGAAAGAAGAAATTTTGGTAGCTAATCGGTCTAAACTCTCTTTTCTCTATCTACCAAAAGAACTAATAAGGCAGAAAGCTAATGTTTTTGCACAGTTCCAAGTTTTTCTTGTTCAAAAGACTAAAAAATGGTTCCAGACAATGGAAGATAATTAATGACATCTTTATCAAGGGTTTTTTTGGTTTTGGAAATGCTTTAAAAGACATAAAAGGTAAACAACGGTTAGTTGTTGTCAAGGATATAAAACTATTTGACTATCAACAGACGTCAAGTTCAACTCCTCCCATATCACATGAGATCCAGCAGCCTCGGAAGGCTCACAACACCTGCCAAGAATCTGAAGAATGTAAAGATCAATCAAGAAGTTGAATTGATCTAGTCTACTTGGGCCAATTATTGATTTTCTATTTGTGGCAAAATTCGATCCAGTAATCTAGGATCTAGAAATTGTTTGTAAAAGGATATAAAGCCAAGAACATTTGATGAACACAGGGTTTGATTTTGAGTTCTATAATCTACTGCTATTGTAAATAGACACTTTATTTAATATATTAAAGCTTGCAAGCTTCTTTCATTTGTTATTGTCAGACTCTCCTCCATCTTTGTCTATGCATATGAGTAGAAATCATTCTTTTGTCTATGTTTAATGGTCCCATGGTAACTGTCATCTTACTTTTGACTGTTAAGCAAGAATCATAAGCACCTTTTGATAGTTTTTTGACCCATCATATATATTGTCTATGTGTGTTCTGGTTAACTGATTAGTTTTCTTATCCATTTGATTTATAAACCTATCTGATAATATCTATTGAAGGCCTTGTATTGCATGAATATAGCTAGACTGTCTTGAAGATACAAACCAGTGATTAAGATATTCATCTTGATCCAAACCCACACCCATTATTGAGAAAATAGTTACCAAAAAGATTAAGTTACTAGGCATCTCTGATATACAGCCAAGGAGAGTTTCCTGGAGAGATAACAAATTGGTGTCATTGCCAGGGAAAGGAGATTGAAGCTCAACTTCCCTGGGAGACGACAAGATCCAACTTTGATGATAGACAAAGTTTGGACACATTTTTGGGTTGTAACCATCTATCTGGCGACTCCATTGGAACGAAGTGGCTCCAAGAAGGGCTCATACCAGGGAAAACCAAGAAAGACTATTGGCAGCACCAGTTCCAGATCTTGAGAAGATCATCAGAAGGGGAAAATCTTTGCAAAGACAAACTTCTGGATCTACAAGAGCATATAATCCAGGTATTTCAAGAAACACTTCTTATTTTGTATCTAGAGAACCTCTTGTCGAATCCCTTTCTGTTAAAACTACTAGTTCTCAAAAAATTGAGATTGTGTTAGAAAACTTGAAGGGTGAGGATCCTTCAATTTCCTCTGATGTTATAGATTCTATTGAGCATTTTATTTCATCCAATTTGAGAGAATAATTTGTAGGATCGCTCCAGCAAAAAGACTCTTCCTCTTCTTTGAATTCTTCACCTACTAAGCCTATAGAGGGTGTATTCCATACTCATACCAGTCTGCTTGTTCTTGAATATATTTTACAAGATATTTCCTCTAAGGGTGAAGAAAACTTAGCCTTACTGCTCGGTCAGTTTTACAGAGCCTCTTATTTTCCACCTTATTCAGGAAATTTTGCCCAGGGTAGTCATCCTACCAGTGCTTCTCCTTCTTTCCTCAGTGAAGTAAGACAACCATTGTTTATAGTCTCACCTATCCCATCTCAGCCATCATCTTCTGAGGCTTCTTCCTCTGCATCAACCCCTAATATTTCCATGGTTGTCCCTTTGACAAAGATGGAACAAATCTTAGCCAATAGATATGCCCCTCTTATGTTGCCCAATCCCTTGTTAGCCATGCCAATAGGAGATTATCAGAAATATATGTCGAAGTTTACCGGATCTGGGGATTATACTACTAAAGAACATATATAAGTTTTCTATGCTTATGCTGAGAACATTAACATTTCAGAAGAAGATGTTTGGACCAGAATTTTTGTGCAGAGCTTGGATGGACAAGCCAGGAAGTGGTTCAAGGAACTACCAGCAAATTCAGTGGCAGTTATTGAGCATTTAGATGAGGTTTTTTTGAAACACTGGGGAGAAAGAAGAGATCTCTTGTATTACATCTCTGAATTTGGAAATCTAAGAAGAGAAAATGGGGAGTCGGTCTCAGACTTCACCAAAATATTTAATAAGATGTTCGACAAGATTCCTGCAGAGATCAAGCCAACTGATGCATCATCCAAGATCACTTACTCTTCTACCTTTGATCCATAATTTTGCTTAATCCTTAGAGAAATAAGATCATCCACACTCGCTTTAATGCAATATGTTGCTCTTGAGGTTGAATATAACATTATGGAATCTCAGAAACTTAAAGGAAAATTTGAGAGAAAGAAGTCTTTTGCTAACCCTCCTTCTTCTTCAAATACCAAAATGGAAAATATGGCCAAGATGTTGGATAACTTGACCTCAAAAATGTCAAAACTGAAAATTCAGAGTCAGCAACCAGCAATAAGTAAAGAGCCTAATGCTTATGTTCCCGGGAATCCCAATTCATTCCCTTACAGAAGGAACAACTCGCAGGTCCAGATCCTTCAGAGAGACAAGAATGCAGTTGATGATCAAAGAATCAGGGCCCCCTTCCAAAATGCAATGCTAGAAGAAGAACATGAGCTATCTCATGACAAAGTTGAAGAAGAAGATGACATCAATTGCTTTGGGGATGAAAATGATTCCTCCTTTTTGACACAAGTAGATTATGAGGAAGCCCATATGGATGAGACGATTCTTGATGCAAGCATCAAAGAATCTTTTTATCAGACAAATGATCAGCCAGGTTACAATTTAAGATCTAAGACTGTTGCTCCAAAGCCATTGCTTGCTGCTCCCAGGAAAAAGAAAGAAGTTTTTGCCAAGCAGCCTGCTGCTCCTGCAAAGCAGACCTCCACTCCTGCAAAACAGTAGCAAAATAAATTGCAACCCCAAGCTAAAGAGAAATTCATCCTCAGAGTCCCCCCTAATGAGGTAAAACCTTCCGATAGATTATCAAACTCTTTTAATTTCGAATCAGAAATTCAGAAAGTAAAAATACCTATGCCATTGACTGAGCTTATGAAGAATGACATTTTCAAGTCTGCTATCCTAAATTCCCTTGAACCAAAGACCCCTCCAGCTGCTGATTACATAAACCTACAAGATGACAAGCCAACGGTGACTATAGGGCCCATTGTAGAAGACAGAGACAACTATTGTCTACCCTTCTACATATCCCTAAATATCCATGACAAGATCCTTCACAACTGCTTGCTTGATTTGGGAGCGTCACACAATCTTATGCCTAAAGCAGTGATGGATGAACTTGGGCTTGACGTCACAAAACCTTATCATAACCTCTTCTCTTTTGACTCTAGGAAAGTCAGATGCCTCAACCTCATAAAATACCTTGTTATAAACCTTGCCCAATTGCCAATGAGAAACATGGTAATGGACATTGTAGTGGCTGATATCCCACCCAAGTTCGGCCTCCTCTTGTCACATTCATGGAGCAAAATACTGGGGGGTACCTTGCAGATGGATCTTTCATATGCCACAGTCCCTGTGTTTGGAGGATAGCTAAAGAGACTTTACAGAGAGAATCAGCTTGCCTACATCATTAGTGATGGAAAAAATTATGTAAACCATCCCATTTATGCTTTAGACACAGACTTTGGATCATGCATTCTTCAAATAGATGATTCTCAGCCAGCTCCTTTGCAGCTCACAAAGCCTAGTTATCAGCAGACTAATGGAGAGATTACTCTCGTGTGGACCATGTTCTTTGATGGTGCCAGTACCAAAGACTCAACAGGTGCAGGTGTAGTTTTGATTTTTCCTTCAAAAGAGGCTATGCATTTGTCTTTTAAGCTTGAGTTCAAAACTACTAACAATACAGCAAAGTATGAGGCTTTTCTATTGGGATTAAAATCTGCCAAGGAAATGGGAATCAAAGGACTAAAAGTGTTTGGAGACGTGAATCTCATCATATAGCAAGTGAATAGTACTTTCCAAGAAAAACATGTCAAATTGAAATCCTACAGGGATGAGGTATGGAAAATCAGGGACTCATTTTCCATTTTTGACATTTCTTATGTACCCAGAGCTATGAATCATCTTGTTGATTCCCATGTTGTTTCAGCCAGTATGTTTATTCCTCCCATGCCTCCCAGACTCAATTATGAAATCCAAGTCAAATATAGACCATACCTGCCCGACAATATTAAATATTGGAAAGTTTTTGAAGATGATGATGAACTTAGTAGATTTCTCCAGGTGGTAGATGAATTTTTTGATATGCATATTGACCAGAAAAATCAAAATGTAGAGGAATCCAAGAAGCCTAAGCTAAAAAGAAAAATGGTTCAACATGATATCGTTCAGTTGCCCAACAATTATATACCTCGGGGTTTGGTGCCTCTTGAGAAGTTTTTCAATCATAACGATGTCCCTTACAAACCTGATAAGCAGAAATATCTTGTTGTCCGTGAGAACAATATAGGAAGCCAAAATCATCCTAAATTCATAAATTTGTCTGTTGAATTAACCGCTGATCAGAGATCTGAATATTGCAGCATTATGAAGGAATTCGCTGATGTTTTTGCCTGGAAATATAGTAATCTGAAAACCTATGACCCTGAGGTCATTCAACATAAGATTCCCCTTGAGAAAGACACCATCCATTTCAAATAGAAACTGAGACCTATCAGTCCTCTCCTATTGCATGTAATTGAAAGAGAAATCAAAAAGCTTCTTGATGCCAAAATTATAATCCCTTTAAGATATGCTAAATGGAATGAAAATCTAGTGATAGTGAAAAAGAAAAATGGTGAGATCAGGTTATGTGTTGACTTTAGAAACCTAAATAAATTCTCAAAGAAAGACAACTATCCCCTACCTAAGATGGAACATTTGCTGCAAGTAATTTCAGGGGCCATTGTCATGTCTTTCCTAGATGGTTTCTCAAGCTATAACCAGATTTTTGTACATCCTGATGACCAAGAAAAAAATGTCTTTACTACTCCTTGGGGTACCTTCATGTACGCCAAGATGCCATTCGGGTTGATGAATGTCGGGGCCACTTTTCATAGGGCTATGGACATAGCTTTCATCAAAGAAAAGGACAAGTTTTTTCTCATCTATCTTGATGAGATCACAGTTTATTCTAGTAGTCATGAAGAGCACCTGAAGCATATGAAAAGAGTATTTATGAAATGCAGACAGTTCGGGATTTCTTTGAACCCCAAAAAGTCTCAATTTTCTCTCAAGAAGGGCAAGCTCCTAGGCCACATCGTTTCAGCAGAAGGTGTGAAAATTGATCCATCTCGGGTGGAAGCAATTCAGAGGTTGTCCATACCAAGTTCAAAGAAGGATATCCAATCTCTACTTGGTAGGATAAATTTTGTTAGAAGAGTTATTCCAAATTTCGTTGAGTTAGTGAAACACATAAATTCTATGCTTAAAAAGGGGTCTGAGATAAAGTGGATAGATAATGCAAGAAGTTCATTTCAGGATATCAAATAGGCTATCATGGAATCACCCACTCTAATCAATCCAAATTACACCAAGAACTTCTATATTTTTTCCTTTGCTTCATATGACACGGTGGCAGCAGTCTTGTTACAAAAAGATGATGAAAGTCTTGATCACCCAATGGCCTTTTTCAGCAAAACACTCAGAGACGTTGAACTAACGTATGATCCTATAGAAAAACAATCTTATTCTCTCATTAAATCGTTAAAATCTCTCAGAATTTATATTCTCCATGCAAAGGTTATCACCTATGTTCCTTCAACCTCTGTGAAGGATGTCTTGACTCAGCCAGATATTGATGGGAAGAGAGCTAAATGGATCACAAAGCTAATCGAGTTAGACATAGAAGTGAATCCCACTAAGCTGGTAAAAGGCCAAGGCCTTGCCAAGCTTTTGATGGAAGAAAAATGTGATCTTTTGGACATGAATTTCATCGGGGAAAGTTCAGCAAGTTTGCAGACAGAGGTAGCAGCGGAAGGACAACATAACAACCAGCAGGTGGTCAAGCATTTGTTTTCATGTGAGTGGTATTCAGGTATTATTCATTTTTTACGGAAGTTGGAAGTTCCTCCTGAACTTAGCATGACTCAAGCCCAAGCCCTTAAGCTCAAAGAAATTAAATTTTGCATTAATAATAATCTTTTGTATTGGAAAGATCCTGTTGGTTTACTACTAAGATGTTTGAACAAAGAAGAATCAATTGAAGTCATGCATCAGTTTCATTCAAGTATCTGTGGAGGCCATCATTACTGGAAGACCACAGCTCATAAGATTTTAAGGGTTGGGTATTATTGGCCTTTTCTTTTTTCAGATGTGTGTGCCTTTGTGAAATCTTTTGATAAATGTCAAAGATTCACAGGAAAACAACAACTAAAATCTCTGCCCCTGAGACCTATTATAGTGAATGTTCCTTTTCAGCAGTGGGGTTTAGATTTCATAGGTGAGATTAATCCTTCATCTAGTGGTCAGCATAAATGGATCTTGGTAGCCACTAACTATTTTACAAAATGGATAGAGGCAATCCCCACTAGAAATGCCACTCATCAGGTCGTCATGAAATTTCTCTATGAGAACATCCTGAGCAGATTCGGCTGCCCAAAAAGGCTAGTGACATATAATGCAACAGCTTTCAAAGATGATGCATTGGTTGACATGTGCAAATCAGTGGGCATTCAATTGGTACACTCTACTTCCTACTACCATCAAGGTAATGGCCTCGCCGAGTCATCCAATAAGAGTCTAATCAGAATCATCAGAAAGTTGTTGGAGGAGAATCAAAATAATTAGGATTCTAAACTAAAGTTTTCTCTTTGGGTAGACATAGTAACTAACAAGAAATCCATAGGAACTTCTCCCTTCAAACTGGTCTATGGCACTGATGCCATTTTCCCTATTCAGCTAGTTTTGCAAGTGGCCAAGTTTTCTTAGGAGGAACAAACTGAATCAAATGATATGATAAGAAGAACGCTTGACTTGGTAGAATTGAATCATGCCAAAGAACAGCTGGTGGATAAATTAGAGGCTCATAAAAAGAGTATCAAGGATGCTTTTGATAGAAAAGCAAAGGTGGATGATTTTCAAGTTGGTGACTGGGTTCTAAAGTGGGATGCCCTCAGACAAGATAAAGGCAAGCACGGCAAGTTTGATTCTTTGTGGATCGGGCCTTTCATGATAACTCAAGTACAGCACAACAACACCTTCATTCTACAAAGTCTGGAAGGTGAAGAAATGTTTGGTGGCCCAGTTAATGGGCATTTTCTGAAACTCTATTTTATCTAAGGCTTTGAAGCCTTGTCATTGTAATTTTATTTTTCAGCTTTTGTTTTTACAGAATAACTCCATGCCCAATGGAAACACTAGTAGATAGGTTTAAATTTTCATTTTTAAGGAAAGGCATTGGTTCTGTGGTTCTTGAAACCTCATAGGGAGGCTTTCACCCCCAATAGGAGCCAGTGTTATCTCCTCAAATAAATCAATTGAGATTTTTCATTTTAGGTGATAGGGAGTCTTTTAAAAAAAAAAACTTTTAAAATTTTTAAAGGTTCATTTTAAAAAGCTTTACCCATGTAATAAAGTTTAAATAAAAGTTCATTTAGTTTTTGTTTGATCTAATTCAAATCTCAGGTTTCGGTGGCTTAGGCGAACATATCGATTGTTCATTAGCCACCAAAAGTCTTATCTTTCGAAATCTTAAATAAACGTATCCAGGGTCGTTTTAGCCATCGAAAGCGTTGAAGCGGGGAAAGGCCCAGCATGTCATATCACACGTTTCAACCGACGGGTTCGACGTTTCCATGATTTCACAAGCCGCTGAAAGGACTGGAGAAAGAACCGTTCACGACTGGAAGCTGATCCCTCTATGATATAAGCGAATCTCTCCAGATCGCTATATCATTAAGCCATATGTTTATGTACTCTCCATTTATTTCAGTTATTCGCCATGACTGTTGTAAATCATAAACCGTTTCGCTGCACTCCTTGCAATCAGTGCCACATTCAAAAATCTCACCTCAGTTATCTAAATCTTATCACAGCCGAGCCGATTTTCGCTAAGTCTACGCAATGTAACTCTTCCTGAAATCTGCTCCTTCGATCAAAGGTGTGCAAAAACGTTGTGGAAAATGAAGAAAGGAACAACAACTCTGAGGAAGGATCTCAACGATATTGGTTACCTGGAATCACACTCCGAGGTATGTAAAATGTTCAAGGATGCAGGGTGTTACAATTTTTTCAAAAAATTACAGAGTTTTCATCAGCAGGTGGCCATTGGCCGGGATGAATTCGAGATTGATGAAGCCCTCATAGTCGAAGTAACATAGCTTCCCACAACTGGAGAGAAATGGTTTAAAACCACTGTTATTAAGAATGTTGAATTCAGGACCTATTTAAAACCAAAACACAAGGGTTTGATATGGAAGAAAGATATTCCTGTATCTTTCCTTGAAGAGAAATGGCAGCAGTTATTGAAAGCTATAATGGTTTATATAACCTGTGAAGGGAAATACAACAGGGTGATGATTTACCACTTTAAACTTATAAACCATTTGACTGGTAGAAACCCAGTCAATCTTCCCTTTTTCCTCCACCGAATCTTATCCAAGATGGCTCATCAAGTCAAGGCCAAACCTAGTCAAGTTGCAGGTAGATTATCTCACCATAGTTTAATCAAACTATTGGTTTGTGAGTTGTTACAAAGAAGAGGTAAAGAGTGGAATTACTTCTTATTCTGGAATGATTTACATACTAAGGTTCAGTCAAAGGGAAAAAATATTCCTCATTCCAAGAAGTCCTCCACTCCCAGAAGTGGAAAGAGGGAGAGGAGAGCTATCTCTCCAACCCCAGTCAATCAACCCTCTCCTTCCTCCAAGATGGGCAAAACTAAGAAGAAATTAATTTTCAACAGTGAAGAAGAAAAGGCCAAATAATCTCCAACAAACAAAAACATTCTAAATCTTCCTTACACAGACTCAAAGAATGAAGAGTAGCAGTTTGAAACAGGGCACGAAGATTCAATTACCACAGGGTGTGACGATTCTGTTTTTGTGGATATATAAACAACAAGTTATGAGAATCTTCCATCACCTACACCCCAAGAAGAACAAGAACCACAAATTGCAGAGGCTTCATCTAGAAAACGAGTGAAGCAGAATAAATCAAAAGAAATCAAGAAACTTAAGAAGAAGCTAGCCGAGCAAGAAGTGCTAGAAAGGGTAATAAAAACCAGGTATGAAACTCTATCAAAAAACTTTGCAGAAAGAAACTCAGCTTTGGAAAGATTAGTCCTTGAAAGCATAAAGGAGAAGAAAAAGAAAAACAAGATTGTAAAGGACTACAACAACTTATGGAGAGTAGCTCAGGGTTTGAAGAAAAAGGTCAGGGCTTTGAGGAAAAAAGCAATGTCTTCAAAACACCAGTCTCATGCTTCTCTTGAGACCCTTGCAGAGGTGGCAGTTCAGTGCAATGAACCAGAGGCAGTCAGTAACCCTACAAATTTTGAGCAAGATACGAGGCATTTTTGAGCTAAGACAAGGGTATTTTTGAAATTTTGATAATCTCAGGTTTCAGTGGCTTAGGTGAACATATCGATTGTTCATTAGCCACCGAAAGCATAACTTTCAGTAGCTAATCGGTCCAAACTCTATTTTCTCTAGCTACCAAAAGCACCGATAAGGCAAAAAGCTAATGTTTTTGCGCAGGTCCAAGTTTTTCTTGTTCAAAAGACTAAAAAATGGTTCCAATCGATGGAAGATAATTAATGACATCTTTATCAAGTGTTTGTTTTTGTTTTGGAGATGCTTTAAAAGAAAAAAGGTAAACAACGGTTAGCTATTGTCAAGGATATAAGACTGTTTGACTATCAACATGTGTCAAGTTCGACTCCTCCCATATCACATGAGATCCAGCAGCCTCGGAAGGCTCACAACACCTGCCAAGAATCTGAAGAATGTAAAGATCAGTCGAGAAGTTTAATTTATCTAGTCTACTTGGGCCAATTATTGATTTTCTATTTTTGGCAAAATTCGATCCAGTAATCTAGGATATGGAAACTGTTTGTAAAAGGCTATAAAGCCAAGAACATTTGATGAACATAGGGTTTGATTTTGAGTTCTATAATCCACTGTTATTGTAAAGAGACACTTTCTTTAATATATTAAAGCCTACAAGCTTCTTTCATTTGTTATTGTCAGACTCTCCTCCATCTTTGTCTATGCATATGAGTAGAAATCATTCTTTTGTCTATGTTTAATGGTCCCATGGTAATTGTCATCTTACTTTTGACTGTTAAGAAAGAATCATAAACACCTTTGGCTAGTTTGTTGACCCATCATATATATTGTCTATGTGTGTTCTGGTTATCTGATTAGTTTTCTTATCCATTTGATTTATAAACCTATCTGATAATAGCTCTTGAAGGCATTATATTGCATGAATATAGCTAGACTTTCTTGAAGATACAAACCAGTGATTAAGATATTCATCTTGATCCAAACCCACGCCCATTATTGAGAAAATAGTTACCAAAAATATTAAGTTACCAGGCATCTCTGATATACAGCCTAGGAGAGTTTCCTGGAGAGATAACACATCCTAGATTGAAACATCGACTTACTCACTAAGAACAAACTACAGACGTGATAGTTATAGAATTAGAAATAAATCCTAAATGGGATCCTCTTGGTTTCAAGAATAATTTATTGGAGCTGTCTAATCTTGTAGCAAACCTCCCTCGATCTGACGAAGCAGCAACAAAGTCAACATTGGGTTTTTTGTTGCTCCGGTGGATCGAGAGAGGTTTGGTCCAAGATGAGCCAATTCCTAATTTATTCTCTACTAAATAGGGCCAACCACGTGAAGGTGGAAGATCTTATGGCCCCTCCCCCCCCNTAAACCGGGCCAACCACGTGAAGGTGGAAGCTCTTATGGCCCCTCCCTCCCCTCACATCACTCTCAATTACCCAATACCAAATCTAACTGATATATTTAGGGTAAAAACTGAAGTAGACAGAAATTTAATATTTTTTCTCACACTATGCTTACTACAGATCGGATCTAAACATAAGGGTAAAAAGCAGATAATAGAAATATAACAAAAAATTTCAGATCACATCAAGAAGATAACCATTGATAGAAAATGAATATCAATTCATAATCTGAACATATTATGAAGATAGGTACTACTGTAAAATAATTCAATGATCTTCAATATGAAACTGAACAGTGAACACAATAAATAACAATAGTAAAAAGATAGGGTTAGAAACTTACCTGAGTGTGGAAACCCCCATAGATGTACTCAGTAAAGGGAGAAGTGTCAAGCACTTACCTGAGGGCAGACCTTACCAAGTGAGAGAGAGATGACCAACAGGAAAAACAAATCACAACAGACCCCAAAAACAAGATGACCTCAATCAATCAAAGAACCCTCAGAGACCAATGTTGCCTTGTAACCATCCACTTTGGGTCATGTTTCTCTTAACACATTAGGAAAACTATGGAGGGTCATGGAAGCCTTCCTTGAGGCACGCCACACAACACAGAGGTACAACAGAGTTCACAAGAGGTAGAGGCAAGTTGACAGTGCCAAGGTTAGGTTGTGGCAGGGTCAAGGCATCCATGGCAAGGCTACTAAGGGGCAACTACAGGTTGATAGTGCCAAGGATATGTTGCAGCAGGGTCAAGGTTGTTGAGGGGCAACTACAGGCTGACGGTGCCAAGGATAGGTTGCGGCAGGGTCAAGGTAGCCATGACAAGGCTGTCGAGGGGAAACTACAGGATGACAGCGCCAAGGTTAGGCTATGGAAGGGTCAAGACTATCGAGGGGCAGCTATAGGCTAACAGCGCCAAGGATAGGTTGCGGCAGGGTCAAGGATACCGAAGGGCAGCTACAAGTTTACAGTGCCAAGGATAGGCTACAACAAGGTCAAGGAAGCCACAACAAGGCTGCCAAGGGGCAACTACAGGCTGACAGTGCCAAGGATAGGTTGTGGCAAGGTCAAGGCAGCCATGACAAGGCTGTCGAGGGGCAGCTATAGGCTGACAGCACCAAGGATAGGCTGTGGCAGGTTCAAGGCTGTCGAGGGGCAGCTATAGGATGACAGCGCCAAGGATAGGCTATGACAGGGTTAAGGAAGTCACAACAAGGCTGTCGAGGGGAAACTATAGGCTCACAGTGCCAAGGATAGGCTGCGGCAGGGTCAAGGTAGCCACGGCAAGGCTGTCGAGGGGTAGCTACAGGCTGAAAACACCAAGGATAGGCTGCGACAGGGTCAAGGTAGCCACGACAAGGCTGTCGAGGGGAAGATATGGGCTGACAATGCCAAGGATAGGATGCAACCAACACATAAGAGGGGGAACCTAGCCACAGTAAGGGTGACCAAAATATACAAGTCAACAAGAGGGGCTTAACCAATCACAAAATAACAACATAAAGGGTCATCTCTCTGTCAAAAGGTCGAATCATAATGTGGAGGTGTCATCCTCGTACAAAGGGGGTTTCCACAATTTGATGTGGGATTTATACATTCTAGTCTAATCCAAGGGTCAAATGGTCAAAAGAAAAGCAAAATAACACTATCTACTAGATAATATGCATTAAAAATATTCAAAAAATGTCACGGAAAAGTAAATTTATCAAGAAATCATTCAAAGGAAAAGAAAAAAAAAAGGTATGCAAGACCTTAATATTGACAGACATATGTGAATTTTTATTTATTATAAATGATCGGTATTATAATAATATACATCAATACTAGGTTTTTTTTTTTTCTTTGCATGACTTCCTGCTAATTTCCTAAGTATTTCATTGATATCTGTGTCATCTTCTTTTACTGCGTGCTCTTCTATTGTTGATTGTCCTTGCATTCTCACACACATTGCATTCCTTGTCACGTACTCACGACGTTGAGGCACCAAATGCGGGTCATCACCTACAGCGACAAAAAATATTAAATTTATAGGGCAAGTTATTGAATACGATTGATTTAGTTCATTAATAAGAAAAAATACGACTGGAATGTAATAATTTACCTGCTCTGTGCTCCTCTTCTGTTAGAGGATCTCGATGTATGTTGTGCAACTCTACCACTGAAACCACATAATTTATAAGTAGACAATCATAATTGAATTAGTAAAAAGAAAAAATAGAATCACAAAATTCATAAGTACGAAATTATTAAGTTATATATGATTAATATACAGCCATATTACCATCGTGGCTCTCATGTGTAGAAACATCATGGGGCTACACTGACCCAGTTATGTTAGGATCAGGTTGCACCTCACTTTGAGGAGGCTGCACCTCACTGTCAGGAGGTTGCACCTCACTTTCATGGGGCTACATGGAAGCACCATCTTGTGGTTGCTCTCTACTATCAACAAACTGTTCTGCAGTAGTATTGATGGGCTCGGTAATATTGCTACTCCCCTGCTATAAATAACAGAGCAACATATAAAATTATTGGATGATATCAAACGAGAATGTATTTTAAAGTTAATGAAACCGTGTTATTGTGGTTAGATTTTTATAATATACCATCTCATCCACACTGCATCTTGGCGACTATCCCAAGCCTTTTTGGTGATCAATAACATCTTGGTATCCATACTTGTAACCAATCCGGAGGTCTTTCGTAGTGTCTTTGGTACCAAAATCATCCCCCTACATTGCATAAGAGTATTGATTTTTGTTATTGGTTGCCCCATGAATTACCAGAAACCTGGAAGGCGATATAACTAATAATATTGTTAATATGTTTGATGACTTACAATTCGTGCCTGTAACTTCAAATAGCCGCCTTGGTCTAGTCTGTGTTGGCCATGTTTCTCAACCCTTGCCTTGGTGGATTTCGAAGTGTTAGGGAGCCTATGAAAAATTTCAAGTATGTTATACATCGCAATTGTATTTAAAAATAAAGAAAGCTAAAAGTATTGAATTCAAATTGTAATTTACCTTCCTGGACCAGGTGGATTTCTTCCTTCTTTTCTCAATATCTTCTCCTTTGTGTCCTCAATGAATGACTTCCATTCCCTCTCAGGAATAATGGGTGGACGCTCATACCTAGGGTTCTTTTTCAAGTTAACACTATACATGTCACGTATATATTTTAAATATAGGCCCACCGCTTTGGAGACCTCGCTTTTGTCGAAGGTATATACCCCAAACATATGTTCAAGGTAGTCCAAGATTTCTTTTTTGAGGTGAATACTCCGAGAATTCCACCTCGTGCGTAACGTGGAACAAAAAAATTCCAATGACTGGTCATCCAAGTGTTTATAAAACAAGTTGTTTCCTACATGCAAAAATAAACGATCATTAATTAGAAAATAATAATATATAAGATGATATATGCTTCAGATATACAACAACAAATGGTGAAAACAATTAAAAACACCTGGAATTTTTAATGTCTTTATTGGAACTCCTTTCTCATTCACCAAAAAAGTGCATGAAATTGTTCCCATGCTGGCAATGCATGACGATCCAGGAAATGAACTGACAGTGTCATCACTGCCACTTCCACCAGCTTTTGCGTGTGACTCTGCCACCTCCGTCTGAAGGGGTATGTCATGCTCACGGTCTCCAACTATAGGTGTGGACCCAGTCTGAGTATGACTGGGATCAATCACAGGTGGAGTGCTTAATAGCCTAGCCGGTATATGTTGGCTCGTGTTAGATGGGCGTTGTGGTGTACTCTCTACAACATGAATACTACCAACATCTACTGCAGGAGTCGACTGAATCGGAGCCAAAAAATACTATATAAGAAAGAAAAAAAAAATTTGATTAGAAAATGTAAAATTTATAAACATGAAACATTCATAATTGAACTTACGACCAAAAAAAAATCACTTTAAGATATGGTTATTACCTTATATTTTTTAAGGTCTTCCTTCAACTTCTCTATCCTTTCTTTAGTTTCTTGATTTTGATCTTTACTTACAATCAAGCGAAGGATTTATCTGTTCATTTTTCTGGTGATTTTGTTGATTGTTACCATTATGTTGGGGTCATCCAACAAGTCGTCGTCGACCCAATCATCACAACCATGGCCCGTGGACTACATATTTCAAGAAAGAAAATTGATTTTCAATTATATAAACAAATAATAAATTTCACATGAAATGTAATTTGGAAATGTTAATCATATCCCTGTTCTCGAGGGGCTGGAGATTTTCCATGATCATCCTGCCAAGAATTAGGTGTTAGAAATCCATAACAAATGAAATGACTCATGCAAACTCACAGAGTATGATGTGCATTAT
>SNQJ01S0000035.1:1055245-1079044 GCA_010110895.2 Picea sitchensis
GAATTTTATGGTGCATTATTGTTCATTTTGTTTGTTAATGATTCCACACTTGGAAACTTAATTTTATTGGTGAGTTTCCATTGTAGATTTGTAGGAATTATGATCCCCTCCCAGACATTCCCCATATCTGAGATAGTGAGATTAAAATAATGTGTACATCAAAGTAGAATTTTGCTTCTTGGGAATAAGGCTTAAATGTATATATTTTTATTCAAATATTTATAATGATCTACAAACTCCCCTTGGCACTCTCAAAGTCTATATGTTGGGACATGCACCACAAGCATCATAGTTGGTTCACAATAATTTCATTGTTTTCTATCCTCAAACCTTTGTTCACCATTATGGGAGCATTGTTAAATGGATTTCACTACACCCTTTGATGTGCAATTGCATACTTGGAAAAAGTTAAGGATTTCTATGTAACCCACAAAAGTTCCATGAACCACACTACTCTACAAACACTTGACATAATTCGTTGACCACTACACTCCATTTATGGATTCATGTTGGATTTCTTCTCGGTAGTGGTATGAGTTGAGGTATATATGATCTCATTCTAGCCATTGAAGCAAGTTGTTCAAGCATATAAGAGACACTGTGATTTCTTCTTGGTTTCCAAACTTTGTTTCTCACAACTGATAATCATGAAAGTGCATACAATAGAACCCAATGTAAAAACTGATTAAAAAACCTCAAGTCTCTAGGATGACCTCATTCTAGTAATTTCTCAGCTTGCCCATAGCTATCTGATCACTAGACAAGCATATAAAGTCAACTCTCTCTACAGTAGAATATAAAGTCGCTTGGATAACATATTTGGGTTGTTATAACCTGCTAGGCTAAGAATAACCAATAGAAACACAATTTGAGACAAAAATAACTATCAAGGGTGATTTTAAGCAGACCTGAAGGGTGAAAGAACTATCAAACTTACCTGATTTGCAACAAACATGGTCGAAGTATCCTTCTTCCTTCACCACGGGATCCACTCTAGATTGCTAGGGGTCGAATAGGGAAAGGTTGACTAAAAATTGTTGCCAGAACCTTGCTCTTTTCTCTGGAGGAGGATTTTTGAAATCCCAATATCCCCAAGTCTAACTAGCAGGCGCGACTGGGGGCTGGTGTCAAGGGCTACATCAATTCTCTGGTGGGATCGAGGGTTTATGCAGGGTGCAGGCAACAAGAATGGGTATGCAGGGCGCAAGAGACGAGAATGTGTATGTAGGGAGCAGGCGACGAGAATGTGTTTGGGAGACGAGAATAGTTGGGAATGGGCGTAGGCGATGGGAATGGGTTTGGGCGACTGGAATAGGGGAATGGGTATGTAGGGCGCAGACAATAGTAATGGGTATGCAGGGCGTAAGCAACAAGAATGGGTTCAGGTGATGGGAATAGTTGGGAATGGGTTTGGGCGGGTTTTGTGATTTGTTTATATATATATATATATATTATCATTTTGAGTTATTTTATGGAGTAGTACTATACTCTCCCAAATATGACAAGGAGTTATATTCCTTGGTTTGATATGTTAAGAATTGGATTCACTATCTAATGGGAAAAGAGACCATCATCTACACTAATAGCTAGCCTTTGTAATACTGATAAGGGGGGAAATTCCATCTAATGATGCCTTTGCACCCAAATAATGCAATCACCTAAACCTATGTGTTTCCCCCCCAAGTAGGGTTTTAAGCTTAATGAGTGTGGAGGTCAAGGAAAATCACTCAAGGTATTCAACACAAGCCATCCATCTACCCAACAATCACTTAAAAAATGAGCCAAAGATCTATTTTATTAACTAGATGTGGTGTCGAGGCCTCTAGAATTATACTACCCCATGCAAGAACACCCACTTTAGATCTCGGTGTTTCCCTAGTTGGTTGGGTACACCTATATCTTATAGGTTCCTATGCAAGGACTATACCTTCCACTCAATATTTTCTTATGTAACCTTATTTGGTTAGGTACACCTAGATATGTGGAGTCCCAAGGGCCCAAAATCAATTTCTAGGCTCAAACAATGAACATAGTTCCCCTAGTTGGTCAAGTACACACATATCCTCATACATTTACATAGACAAAGATGAAGAAATTATCGAGTTTCTCCCATTTAGTATACATAATCCACAATTATCTTTTTCAAGGAAGGAGTTCACTTCAATCCACATAAATCCACCCCTCACGCATAAGGCATGTATCTCCTTTTGTAATCTCTTACAAGATAATATATCCCTCCCAAGAATGTCTCTTGGACTTCCATTTTCCCCTTCCTAAATAATCTTGGGGTTAAATTAGGCTTAGGAGAATAATTACAAGTGTCACAAAATAGGTAAAAGGTGAAATAACATTCACCCCTCTTAGGATTTTTACCCTAGATCACTTAGGAATTAAATTCAAGTTAGCTTTCCCCTTCCCATTCTCTCTAGACACGAGAACTAGGTACTTTTCATATTCATTGAGAAAGGGTCCCATACCTTGGGCATGATTTCCACAACTCAATTAATATCCATCTATGTTGCTCTGATAATTTAACTTAGGTTAGTGTGGGTCCTTGAAACATAACCTACAAGAAGGTCAAAGTGTCAGAACTGAGCGTCATACTTCCGAAGACCTTAGAACACGTCTGAAATCTGACGTTATCGGGACTAATTTAAAAAAAAAACAGTAAAATTTCAGTTTTTTTTTTTTTTGGACAAAAAAATTGATTTTATCACAATTGTCGTAATAGTTCGTCGATGTTTTAGCCTATATGTAATAGTGGTTCCTCACCACCCACTTGGAAGTTTCTGAGATCTCTGCTTGATCTCTCCTCCTCACCATCATTGAGACTCTTCCTAGCTTCTAGCTCACAGATATCAACCACTTCCTCTTCATTTCTAAGGCTTTCAACATGCCTCAGCCATCCTATCAACATTTTTCGCTATCCTCTGGCCAAAAATTTATGAACAGGCCATTTTACCTTCTTCTTCATGGGCCACTCATACACCCAATGCTCTTTAACATCCTGCTGCATTTTAAATGCAAGCTTCTCCATTCTTTCTCTTATCTCGCTGAGCTCTTGGCCTATCTCAGCCTTGTTTTTCTGTTGGCAGTCTCCTCTTGGACCACGTTCATGGACTTCAGTATCCATCCTTCCTTTTCCACCTTCAAGAACGCAATTGATTCTTCTGGCTCAGCTCACCTGGCTATCTACCATTTGTTGCACACCATGCAACAATATTTCACACAGAGCACCAACACTCTTCCTTCCTCCATCTCCTGATACCACTGACGGTATCGAACTGTCTTCTTATTCACTCTTCCCTGGCCAACATAAATCAATTATGTGCAAGATATGATACCAAATGATGCATACCCCCTAACCCAAGGGGTCCAACTGACCTCCTGGTCACTGGATTGTTCCAATTCTCTGAGCTGAAGTAGCTCTTTTGGGCCCCTGCTGTGAAACCCTTGAACAAATCCACAGGTCCTCCTTTCTCCACTGGTGCAGGCCTCAAAACAAAGCCTATGCACCCTCTTTCCTTTCGATGCTCTTCTTCTTCCTGAACCAACGCACCCAACATGGCAGTGTCTCCTTTCATGACCAACCCCTTCCGTGACCCTGGGTTGTGACCCAAGGCTCAAATCAACACGTTTTTCATGTTTCATTGTTTCAGGACTTCTGTATGTGAGCTCTCCCTGACTCCTTGTCCTTCAAAATGTCAAAAACTGAAATATAACCTAGCTCTCTCTAACTCCTACCTTCTCTTTGCTCATATGACCACTACCCTGTGACCATCGGCTAATACCCAAAAGGTGCTCCGACTTTCATGACCTCGCAATTTTGGTTGCAAGTGTTCCTGGGTCCTTCGACCCCCGAAACCCCGAAAAGGGTTAACGAGCTCTAACCCCTTCCTTATCCTTTCTCCACATGACCACCGTCTGTGATCACCGACTGAGCCCAAAAGGTGATCGTCGCATTTCACGTATCGACGATGGGAAAGGGTTGACCCCTTGTCCTTCCAACTTCTGGTTTTCAAAATTGCAATGGGGCTTAACTCGTGTTAGCTCCACCCCTGAGTTCCCTCCATGTGACCCTGTCCTATGACCTGGGGATTATCCTCAAGCGCTCCAGGATTTTGAGATTCACGAATTTGTGATGTAACTCCACTCCTTCGTCCTTCTAGTCCCTGAACTCCAAAATTCCCAAAACACCAGATCAACGGTCCTCAATTATTCGTGATCCAACGGTCATGATTGAATTGTGATTTCATGATTCGAAAGTTCTAACAACTCTTTCCCTTTGACTTCCTTCTAGAGAGTCAGTGAAATTTCGATCGCTCGCCACATTTCCTCTTTGATGGATGGCTAGGATCATTTCACGTCCCGGCTCCCCAGGTAATTGCTCCAGTCTTCACCTTCGCTCTCTCAGTGTCTAAATTCTTGATGGATGTGGATCTCCACCACCTGTCACTCCAAATCTAATGGTTGGAATGATTTCATGATATCGACAATCGCGATTTTTCCCTTCTCTTCACCTCTGTTTTCCCGAAGTCCGAAACCTCGATGGCTTTCGGATCTTCGCCACCTATCCTCCAAAATGGATGGCCCTGATGATGTTGGGACTTTGAAAAGTCTATTCTCCTTTGCATGAACAAGGTTAAGCCTTATGTGCCTTCTTCCAAATCCAACGGCAATTGGTCCTCTACACTTAGATCTGACGGTTCAAATATGATCTTCCATGTGCACATTCCTCTGTGTATCTGGACGTGGATTCAATGGTCCAAATCTCGTCTCTCCAACTGGTCTAACGGTAGTTGTGGCTCCTCCTTCTGCACTTTTCACGTTCTCCTTACCTTGGAATATTTCGATGCTTCGAAGATCTCGGCCTTCAATATTCCTCTTGTGAGCCATGATACTTTGGGTCTCGTCTGTATTTTTTGAAATGTTGTCCCTCCTGAGCTTCTCAACCTTGATCTGTTCTAAGGTGCTTGTCCCTTCTCTGCATCTTCTTCGAAATTGAAACAAGCTCACTCTGCGTGTTCTCCTTTCTCTTGACTAACCTTCAAATGGTCGACATTCAACACCTTCACCTAAGTGTTGGCCTGGTGCACTCCTTTCACAGGTCCTTTCTCTCCTTGAGCCTCAACTACTCGGACCTCAAAGGTATTTGTATCTTTTGTCCCTCGAAGAGATGCAAGTGCCCTCCTGGAAACTTCTTCTCAAGCACACCTTGCTGAGCCAACAAAGTATTCAAAAAATATGTGAGTGTCTTCTCCTATACACTTCTCCTCTCTTGGAACTCGAAAGAGAATTCCCTGGTGCACTCTATGCACTCGCTCAATTCCCTCCTGGTAGAGCTTTACAGAACCTTCAGTAGTTTTGTCCTTCTTCCTATGCCCTCCTATGCACAGTCTTACCTCCAAGGTGTTCAACAACCTTAAGGCTTTTCCTTCCGAGTTAAATGATTCCTTTGGTGCGCCCTCCTAGCACGTTCTCGCCTGAATTCACAATAGAATCTAGATGTGCACTCTTTGCACTGGCTTATAGAGTCCTTAATACTCTGTCATGCAACCTATTGCATGAAGCCACAAATAACCCATACTAAAAATCAAATAAACTCACAGATAGATACAGAAGTCTATCTATCACCTACGAATGGAACATAACATACATCTACAGCATAAAATAACACACAGATGGCATTCATTCATAAACACATAAACACACAAAGAATCTCATGCAAGAAGAAATGCTCTTTGTATTAATCTCAGAATGCCTGTACAAAGGTTACAAAATCTAGGACTGCAACAGAGTCTCGGATCCTCTCTTTTCTCCTCTCTAATCTACCTATCTACCTCCTATAGAACTCTCTCTCTTTTTTTCTTTCTTTCTTTCTGGTTCTAATGAGTCTAGATACAAATATATTTTACCAAAAGGGACTCCTCGAGCTCTTCCCTCCATCTCACCTACTCTCATAAATTACATTCAATGGTTGTCTAGTCCAGATCAGATCTAGATCTTCAGCCTGTCAACCATTTAAGGCGACTCTATCTACAACCTTCCCAAAAGCATGGATTTGGCTCTACCAACCTTACAAACATTTAATTACAATTTTAAATTTTAAAATGAGAGGGCTGGCACCTCTCTCCTCCATGAATGCACGTTGAATGCGCTGGCTGGTTGGCACGATGCTGGGTGAAGCAATGCTCCTGCATCATTTCATCAATAGTAACGTTTCTTTTTCGTTTACATTGTTTTTCTACAAGGATTTTTGATACATTTAATGGAATTCAAGGCTTTCTTTTAATAAATTTCATTGAATGCATTTGCTTGGGACAATTTTGGAAAATTAATCTTTGGGTTTGTGAGCTTCTCTAGAATATTTGGAGAAATCAAGGTATTGTCCAGTTGATCCAGTTGGATATTGGTGGCCACCCACCTATTCCAATTGGCTCATCTTGTCCATTTTTAGTTCAGCACGTTCTTCTATATTGTAACATCCCCAGCCACCGACAGGCCAGGGGACGCTACCTTCAAGCCCACCCTTGCACTTCTTTCTCAGACAAATACCTTCTTTATTTATTAAAGATGCATAAGATAAGAGAATTAATGAAATGCACATTAATATCTAGCAAACATGCATGTTCTAAATATTCAATTAACGATAATTAAATATACACAACGGAAACACATTCATATACATGTAAATGATAACACAACAGAGATCACTTATCTTTATAAAAATACGACACCAACTGGCTGCAGACCAAGGATGTTCCACCCAACCGTAGACACCACTGCTCCAAATCTCAACAGCAGTGTCACCCCTAAGCCAAGGCTATAAATCCACAAGGACAGTTCCATAGTGTACTTGGGTTCCCAAACCAGCCAGCTCTCAATCTCTCACAGGTTTCCCAACACCCACAACAATCCAAAGTACCCAGCTCTCTTCTACCCAGCCTGTATCACCTAAGAGAACAAACCTCCACCCTTCTCTGCCACGCAGCCCCTCAGGCAGTCCTTCTCCTTTATTTTGGGCCTCTAGCACAGCTGGTCCATAATCTCAATGTTGGAACTCTCAAGACTCACAGTTGTGAGAAAAACAGGTCACAGTCCAATGCATCTCAGACATGCAGGCCTCAAATCATGGCTGGATCACACCAGCGACCACTACAACCAACTATCTCGTGGATAATTCTTCAGCAGTTCGACTCCCTTTCCCCAACCAAGATTTTGATGAGGATGGGTCAATGAACGGGTAAATGGTTGCATGAAAGTGTGTGCATGCGAGTGCATGAGGGTAAGAATGAGGTAACACAAAGGTGACGGAGAGGACAAGCCAATGACCAACCCCACAATCAGACCAGGGGTGGGTTTAAGTATGTTCGGGGGGGAATCAAGAACCTCATGGCCTCCCCAAGAATCTCACATAACTAATTCCTCCCTTTAGGCAAAAAGGTAATTAACATAGGAATAAACATTTAGCCTCTCAATCCCCCTCTCTTATGGAATCATAGCCCCCTATAACTCTAGTCCTTGTCTGTCTAGCAGCCAACAATGTGTTTATTATTAATAATGGTCAAAGCATTACATTTCTTGGGCATACTGGCCCTTTGAATAATTTTTTGGGCACTCAGGCCTCTCAGCATTGTAAAAATTCATTATTTAAAATGGGGGTTCAAAACCTGGGGTGTTACATCCCCTCCCCGTTATTTTGGCACTATCCTCAGTGCATATACAAAATAGAGATCAAAATCTCAAATGTATTCAAAAATATGTGGGTACCCTGCCTGCATGGCATCTTCATGCTCCCAGGTAGCATCTTCAGGACCGTGGAAGGTCCACTGAAATTTTACCATCTCTATAACTCGATTCCGAAGCATTTTTACCTTTCCGTCCAATACCCGTGTTGGTTGAACCTGAAAGTCTCCCTCTGTCTCTACCTGAATCATATGCCAATCAATAACATGGTTAGGATCATGTACATATTTCTTTAGTAAATATACATTAAATACATTATGCACATTCATGGAAGCAGGTAATGCAAGCATGTATGCAATTGGCCCTATTATGTCCAATATTTCAAATGGACCATAGAATCTGGCTTCCAGCTTTGTACAACTACCCAATTTCAAAAAGATTTTCTTGGGCTTCACTTTCATAAGTAAATGCTCCCCTACTTTAAATTCTCTAGTTCTCTTGTTCTTGTCTGCATAAACTTTTTGTCTATCTTGAGCTAGCTTTAAATTTTTCTTAATCTTGACCACCTGGTCTTCCATGTCCTTGAGAAACTCCAGCCCAAGTACCACTCTATCTATTGGGTTTTCCCATCTTACTGGAGTATTTCATTTCCTACCATACAAGGCTTCAAATAGGCTCATTCTCAATGAAGCTTGATACCCATTATTATCTGCAAACTCAACCAAGTGTAAGTAATCTTCCCACTTAAATGGGTTATCCATCAAATGCATTCTTAGCATGTCTTCAATTATTCAATTGACCCTCTCTATTTTCCCATCTTTCTGGGGATGATATGTTGTGATAAAGTTTAGATTTGTGCCAAATCCTTTAAAAAATCCCCTCCAGAAGTTGGAGGTAAACTTTGTATCTCTGTTCGAGACAATTGTCCTAGGTATCCCATGCAACCTAGAAATTTTCTTCATGACAATTTATGCAATATTAGTTGTTGTATGTGTTGTCTTCATGGGCACAAAATGAGCAACCTTTGTTAATTTGTTAACCACCATGATTGAATCATGTTGCTTATTTGTTATGGGTAATCCTATGATGAAATCCATGGTGATCACTTCCCATTTATTCTCTGGAATTGGAAATGGTTGCAGCAAACTCGTTGGGTGCCTATGCTCAGCCTTCACCTTCTGACATTCCATACATCGAGCGATGTAATTAGCAACATCTTTCTTCATTCCCGGCCAAAAGAATTAACTTCTTACTGTTGTAATCGTTTTCTGGTAACCGGGGTGTACAACATAAGCAACATCATACATTTCCTTCAATACCACATTCCTCAATTCTCTGGAACTAGGAACATGGATTCTATTTTTATGCATGAATAATCCATATTCTTTATCTCATACTCCTTTATTTTATGTTGTACATCTCCTTGATGTAAGTTATCCTTTACCTATAGGTAATGCTGATCTGTAACAAAACCATCTAAAATTATGCTCTTCAAGTCTGACTGATGCATACTGACAGCAGTATCATGCATGAGATGCACTCTCCTACTAAGTGCATCGACAAATTTATTCTCCTTTCCCTTTATATGCTTGATATCGAAGTCATACTCACTTAAAAATTCCAGCCATCTTGTTTTCCTGGCATTCAAGGTCGACTGTTCAAAAAGATACTTCATACCAATGTGGTATGTTCTTAATTCGAATTTCTTCCTCATGAGATAATGCCTCCACATCCTCGAGGTGTGAACAATGGCAGCAAGTTCCAAGTCATGTGTGGAATAGTTCCTCTCATGTTCCTTAAGATTTCTGGACTCATATCCAATGACATGTCCATTTTGTGTGAGGACTCCCCCAAGTCCTTCCTTACAAGCATTTGTACATACCACAAAACTTTCATTTGGGTCAGCAATCTTTAACACAGGTGTACTAGTAAGTAATTCCTTCAACAAATTAAAATTATTTTCACACTTGAGTGTCCATTCAAATTTAGTTCCCTTCTTTTGCAACGAAGTGATGCGATGAGAAATCTTAGAGAAACCTCACTATGAACCTTCTGTAGTAGCCAGCTAATCCCATAAAATATCTGACGTCTGACACATTTCTGGGTGTTGGCCACCCTCTAATGGATTTGCTCTTCTCTGGATCTACTGCTATGCCCTGCTCTGAAATAATGTGTCCCAAGTAATGGATCTTCTTTTGATAAAAATAACACTTACTCAACTTGGCATACAACTGATGTTCTCTCAGTACTTGCAATACCAATATTAAGTGATATTCATTCTCCTCTTCAGACTTAGAATAGATAAGTATGTCATCTAGGAATATTATGACAAACTTGTCCAAATAATTTATGAATATCCCATTCATTAAGCACATGAAGACAGTTGATGCATTGGTCATTCCAAATGACACCACTACAAATTCATAATGCCCATACCTGGTCCTAAAGGTTGTCTTATGAATGTCTTCTTCGTTGATTCTTACCTGATGGTATCCTTCCCTCAGGTCAATCTTGGAAAATATCTTTGCTCCTCTTAGCTGATAAAAAAGGTCATCAATTCAGGGTATCGGATACTTGTTCTTTATAGTGTACTTGTTCAACTATCGGAAGTCAATACACAGCCTCAAGGTTCCATCCTTCTTTTTGACAAAAAGTACGAGTGCTCCCCAGGGTGAAACACTTGGACGTATGTACCTTTTCTTCAACAATTCCTCCAACTGCATTTGTAATTCTTTTAACTCTGGTGTGCTCATTCTGTAATGTGTTTTTGACATCAGGGCATCTCTTAGCACTAAATCAATTGAGAAATCTATCTCCCTTCTTGGTGGCAATCTGGGCATCTCTTGGAATACATCCTCAAATTCATTTAGTATCGAGAAATCTTCAATGCTTGGCCCCTTTGTATTATCTGGCTCTTCCACATGAGTTGCATACAGTTGACATCCTTTTATAAAACATCTTTTTAGTTGTAAGGTCGAAATCTCCCTTATAGAGATGGGTCTTGGAACTCTTATCACAGTGCTCTGTTTTCCATTTCCATCAAGACATGTAAATGTCTTGTTATGACAATCTAGGACAACATGATGCTTGTCCAACCAATCCATCCCAATCAGAACATCATAAGACCCCAATGGTATGATATTTAGATCACTACTATTATTCACGCCATTAAGACTTATGGAACATCTTCTGACCATATCATGGATTCTTCTTTTGGTTCCAGTGGCTAACTGAACCAAACTTGCTTTTCCAAGTTTAATTTTCTCCAAATGTAATCTATCCACTATCTTAGGATCAATTTAGCAATGACTTGCTCCTGAATCAATCAAAATAGCAACAGGTTGATTTATGATCTTACCTTCCACCTCGATCATATTAGACTGGTACTCTGCTTGTCGATCATTTAAAGTTGCATAGGTTCTTCCCATATCTTCGACTGTTGTAGCCTCTTGGATGTTGTGCATAGTCTTCACTCTGTATTTTCTGTGTGGGAAATCCTTGTATAGATGATCTTCCTTGCATCCCCAGCATTGGATTGGTGGTCTTCCCCTTTTTCCCAAGGAATCTTCCTTCTTGAAATCTCCTTTAGCATACTGATCTTGATGATTTCTATTAGGCTCATTCCTATTGAAGGGAGGTTTGAATCCTTTCCTCCTCTGATCAGACTTCGCATTTTTCTTGTCCTTCCAAGATTTTTGTAGGGATTCTCTTCCCTAGCCTTTCTCACACAGGTATTTAGCCTTCCTGATGGCCTCAGTCAAGGTCTTGGGTTCATCATACCTAATCTTTTCCTTATAAAAGGTTGGCAATCCACTTAGAAATATATGTATTTTCACTTTCTCATCACCAATGAACCTGACATATTTTAACAATCCCAATAAATTATTCTCGTACTCTACCATAGTCATGCTTCCTAACCTGAGTTCAAAGAACTCCTGCATTTTCTTGTCATATAAATTCTCTGAGAGGTACTCCTTCTGGAGGTAATTCTTGAATTGTTTCCAAGTGATCCTACTTTCATTAACATGCTCCACTTGCTTCAGTTGGTCCCACCATATTGTAGCTTTCCCATGTAAATGGTAGGTGGTAATCATGGATTTCAGGTTTGATGAATAGTTATGCAACTGAATATATCTCCAGAGCCCAAGCAACCATGCTTCGGCATCATCTTCCCTTTCTCTTTCTCCATCGAAGGAAGGTGGCTTGAGCTTCCTCAGCTCTCCTTGCAATCTATCTACCTCTTGTTTCCTTCTTTGTTGCCTGACAGGGGACACCTCTGGACTGCTTACGCGATCATCTGATGCATAAATATTTCTTTCTGAGTAAGTAGGTGAGTGGTGTCCATGACCTCTTCTAGCACTTCTGGAATAACCAGCTCTTCCACGATCATTTCTCCTTTCATGACACCTGCCTTATTCCTCTTGTCTTGAGTTTGATCCCTTATTCATTTTCCTCTGCAATTGATTCAAGATCTACAACACTCGAGCATTTATCTGACTTTTCTCTCTCATCAATCTCATGTTTTCTTCTTTGTATCTCTGTACTTCCATCTTCAAGCTTCTTACCGTTTCTATTAATGTTTCCTGCTCTCCTTTTCCCTTGTGTCCATTGGAATCTGTCTCTGCATTACCAACTCTGGTGTTTTGGCCTTTGGCTTCCTTATCATGACTGGAGGCTCCCTCACCTTCTTTCATTTCCTCAATATGCATCTTGAGATGATGTGCTTAAGCCCCTTAATTCTGCAAAATGTGCAAGCGACCATTTTGTTAAAATTATGCATATGATAAACAAAATTGCCAAACCATGCTACAAGTCTCTTTCTTTTTTTTGTGTTCATTGAGATCATATCCCCAGTCTCTGAAAATAACAGTGTCCTGTTATCCTTAGCTGAAACAGAATTTCATCCTGCTCAGGCGCTTCCTTCAACCCCCCTCCCAGGTGACCACGACTAGGAACCGTGGCTAAATTATTCCTTAGCACCTTTTTGTCTCAAAGACCACCAATTCGGACCTTAGCGCTCCTTCCCTCAGGTCTCAATTTGCATATGACCATGGCCATGACCCTGCGCTTAGCTGAAAAATGCTTGTCTAGAGCTTCGGGACTTAGGAACTTTCAGCTATGACCGGATCAACAGCCATCGTCCTCTTTCACAATCAATGCTCGAGATCCACTTCGGGACTCCGCGCTTTGGGAGTATCAAATTTTCTCACTTGCCTCTTCCCGGAACGCTTTTACCTGGATTTCATGATCTGTCGACGGGTGTCCTCCTGCAAACCAATGGCTGTGAATCACTTCGGCTCTTCGGGCTTCGGAAGTTTCAAAACTTCCTTGCACTTTATCCCAGAGTTCTTTCATCTGAAGTCGACGATCCTTCGACGTGTGTCTTATGGAATCAACAGTCGATACGTACTTCGGCCTTCGTGCCTTCAGGAGTTTTCGACCCAACGCTACCTGTCATATCTTTTCCCCTCCAGAGTGCCCAGTCTCCAGACTGCACGATCTGTTGCCACGTGGTGAAATGATGGAAGCGGACACGCGGCCCAATCAGGCAGGTGACATGTGTCATGTTCTAATCGAATTTTCAATATTCCAAATGCTTAAATCTTACTGACACATGGCACACATCCCATGTGTCCACATCATCCTAGGTGACATACACAAGCCACATCACTTCAGATTTCTAGGGTCCACATCACCTCCAGGTGACGTCATCATGCCCCACCACTTCTTCTCTTTGGGATTCGGGACTTCGGGAGTTTTCATACTAGCACACTTCCAATTATCCCAAACCCTGAATTCCCGAACTGGCCAATCTTTCACCACATGTCCTCCTGGATCTAACGAATAAGATTCACTTCGAGTCTTCACCTGGATATCACGGATCTACTCCACATGTCCTCCTCAATCCGACGGTTATGTTTTACTTCGGGGCTCCGGACTTCGAAGATCTCAAATTTCAACATTTTTCCTTAAAAAATGTTTTTGTTTGAAGCTCGCAATCTTTTGATGCGTGTCTCCCGTGGATCGACGACTATGATTCCTTCAAGACTACAGACTCCAAAAATCTCAAAATTAAAAAGCTATATGAGCCTACTGGCTTTTATCTGAATCCCTGGATCTAGCGACGCATGGATCTCGACAGATCAATGGATAAGATCCCTTTGGGTCTTTGGGTTTCAAACATCTCGGTTTTCAAAACTTGTCTGGACCCACTGGATTTCATCCAAAGCCCTAGATATGGTGACACATGGCTCTCGGCAGATTGAAGGTCGATATCCTTTTGGGTCTTCAGCTTTTGGAAGTCTCAAAATTCAAACCCCCTCATCGCTCACTTTTTCCTGGAGTGTTTTATTTGGAGCATGCGATCGATGGACGCGTGTCCTCCTACAGATCGACGATTCCCGGCTACTTAGGATCTTCAGAGGTTCATCACTTGAGCACTAACATGTCACATCACTACATGCCTTTCAATTTGTGGGGGTGCGCATCGACGGTTTGGAGTAACCCACTTTTTTCCCTACAATTCTCCTGACATTGACACGTAACCCCTTGGAAAAATCATGGTTTGGATTGCGGGACCACCTTGGGAAATTAACTCCCATGCAACTCGGTTCCCCGCAATTCTTGTTGTTCATTGATCTCTCTCTCCAATGGGATCTGACGGTCATGACCTTAACCTTGCTTCCTTTTTATCAGACGACCCTTGTTCACCTGTCCTCTGATCCAACGATCCTGGATCTCTCCTAATCCTACTATGGCTATTGCTCCCGAATTCAAAAGGAACGGTCACGATCCTTCAAACCGTTACAGAGGATCTATGATGTTATGTCTCCTACATAGCTTCTGCAATGCCCTTCCTCCTGATATTTTCAATTTCACGGTCAGAGTTCGATATCGACCATGAGACTTTGACCAATAGACCCGGCCCATATCGGCCCGGTGTTTCAACCAAAATATCTTATACCAATTTGTAACATCCCTAGCCACCCACAGGCCAGGGGATGCTACCTTCAAGCCCACCCTTCGACTTATTTCTCAGACCAACACCTTCTTTATTTATTAAATATGCATAATATAAGAGAATTAATGACATGCACAGTAATATCCAGCAAGAATGCATGTTCTAAAGATTCAATTAACGATAATTAAATATACACAAAGGAAATGCATTCATATACATGTAAATTTTAACACAATAGAGAGCACTTATCTTTATAAAAATACGACACCAACTGGCTGCAAACCAAGGACGTTCCACCCAACCGTAAACACCATTTCTCCAAATATCGACAACAGTGTCACCCCCGATCCAGGGCTATGAATCCACAAGGACAGTTCTAGAGTGTACTTGGGTTCCCAAACCAGTTAGCTCTCAATCTCTCACAAGATTCCCAACACCCACAACAATCCAAAGTACCCATCTCTCTTCTACCCAACCTATACCTCCCAAGAGAATGTACCTCCACCCTTCTTTTCCACGCAGTCCCTCAGGAAGTCCTTCTTCTTTATTTTGGGCCTCCAACACAGCTAGTCCAGAATATCAATGTTGGAACTCTCAGGACTCACAGTTGTGAGAAAAATGGGTCACAGGACAATTCATCTCAGACATGAAGGCCTCAAGTCACAGTTGGATCACACCAGCGACCACTACAGCCAACTATCCCATGGCTAATTCTTCATCACTTCGTCTCCCTTTCCCCATCCAAGATGTGGATGAGGATGGGTCAATGAACGAGTAAATGGTTGCATGAAAGTGCGTGCATGCAATTGTGTGAGGGTAAGAATGAGGTAACATAAAGGTGATGGAGCAGACAAGCCAATGACCAACCCCACAATCGGACCAGGGGCAGGTTTAAGTATGTTCATGGGGAAATCAAGAGCCTCCTGGCCTCCCCAAGAAGCTCACGTAACCGATTCCCCCCTTTAGGAAAAAAGGTAATTAAAATAGGAATAAACATTTAGCCTCTCAAGCCCCCTGTCTTGTGGAATCATAACCCCCTATAATTCTATTCCTTGTCCATCTAGTAGCCAGCGATGTGTTTATTATTAATAATGGTCAAAGAATTACATTTCTTGGGCATGATGTCCCTTTAAATAATTGTTTGGGCACTCAGGCCTCTCAGCATTGTAACAATTCATTATTTAAAATTGGGGTTCAAAACCTGGGGTGTTACATATACTTCTTTGTAATTGTGGTTTCTACACTTCTGGGGATGTTTGAATCCCTACACATCTTCCAGGTTGATATTGGTGGCCTCTCACCTAATCCAACTAGCTTATTTTGTATGATTTCATGTCATCACATTTTTTTGTACTTCCAGGGTCGTTTTGGAGGCCTAAATAGTGTTTTTTTGGCTCTCCACGGTCAAACTATAGAGGAAGTCAGAGTTTTATGGCAAAATGTGTATTTCTCTTAAATACCTTTCCAACGGGCTATCACGTGCCTAAAACAGAGGTTGTATGAAAACGTTACGACCCCGGGAAGTTGAGGTACCAACTTACCCATAGGGGCCCACATAAATTTTGACGTCTCACCTCCTAGGGTTAGGTTTTTGGATGTATATGGTTTTGGAATTCATGAGTAATATCAAAAAGGCCTCTAGAGCCTCATTGTAATTGATTCTGATCAGACAGATGCACGTAGTAGACACATCTCTTCTTAGATATAGCTACCACCATTCGAGCAAGTGTTTCAATTATACAGTTTCAACCTATTTCATTATTCAATAGAAGATAGTGTTCACTGGATATCTATGGTATGCTTCATATCTCCGTGTTTATTGTATTTAGTCTATTAATCAGTTCATTCCACTCCTAAATCTGGATCAGTGGTATCAAATCGGTCTACTCTTCATTTATTTTTCTTCGTGCATGTCCCCAACAAGATATAGGTACAAGAAGTTGGGATTCAAACCAATCCATCCATTGCAATATCAGTCGCATCGAACCTGACAACAACCCATGGGGGACGAAAATAAAGATGATGGAGTAGGATATCATATTAAAATGTTGCTCGAGGAAGCCCTTGTGCGACAAAGGAACAAAATGATGGAAAAATTCACGCAAATCCTTTGACAGATTCCCATAGGAGAAGCATCTTCATCAAGAATCCATGCAACCCCCTTCAAGGTACAGGTAAATTTTGATATTCCATTATTTGAAGGACTAATAGATGCGGATGTTGTAGATAAATGGTTGAATCTGCTCGAAAGGTATTTTTTGGTCCATAATCTTTTCGATAGGGAAAATATCACTTTTTCACTCCTTAAGGTCATTCCCCATGTTAAATATTGGTGGGATACTTACTCTGAGCAAAGGGTCGTAGAGGGATCTGCATTGTTTGTGGTGGCCCCTACATGAGATTCCTTTCGGGACACCATTAAAGAACATTACTACCATGTCGGAAGCTATGAGGACCAGTACACCAAATGGACCACCCTACGTCAAGAAAGGGATTAGACAGTACTAGATTTCACCAATATTTTCCATACCCTATGCACCAAATTGGTTATCAAAGACTATGAGCATCATCTGGTGCTCAAATACCTTAGTTTTTTGCATAGATACATTCAAACATAAATGGATTTTTTGGACATCCCCTCATTGGGCACGGCCTATAGATACGTTGTCAAGATTGAGTATAAATTTAAGTAGAAAAGGAGAGATTTTGGATCTGCAAACCCCTCACAGCCTAAGCAATGCAAAGGCGGACCCAACCCACACAGCAAGGGACCAATTCGAGATGGTCAATCTCAAGACAACCAGTCCAAGACGCAACACGAGAAGGGAAATGAGAAGACAAAGAAGGACATAGGAAAATGGTGTGAGTACCATAAAATCCCTTGACACAACATCGAAGAATGTTGCTTCAAGCAGTCACTCATGGCCGAAATAAAGGATTTTGATTCAAAGACCGATTCTAATTTCGAATCAAATCCTAAAAGAGGAAAGCAGATTATCGATGCTGAACCCAGTGCCACTATCACCACTACCAAATTTTGGCCAAGCGATCCAGAAGAACCAGAGGAAGGGGAATACCTCTTTCACTTGCAAACGTGGGTAAAGGGGGGTCTGCTTCATTTCATTGTCAATAGCGGTAGTCAGAAGAACCTGATTTCAGTAGAGGTCGTCAAGCAGCTGGACCTGCCAACGACACTGCACCCGTAGCCCTACACCATTGGTTGGCTTTTCCAAGGAAGAGATCTTTGTGTCAGCCAACAGTGTCATCTGCCCTATGGCATCAAGCCTTTCAAAGATGAGGTATTGTGTGATATTTCTCCCCTTGAAGTTTGTGATGTTCTTTTAGGACAACCATATTTGTGGAAGCGTCATGTTGTGTATGAGTAGACAATTGTACAGGATACTAGAGGTAGAATCACGTACTATTATTTCTTTAATATATGTTAATAAATGTAGTAAGGTCATTTCACAGACCAGAAAGTTTGTCTTCTTTGTGATCTATGCTCACAGTAAGAAGAAGGTCACTGCCACATCTATGGCCTCTACATGGATCATCTATTTGCAACAGAATCAAGTGGACGAGATCGTGGAAGAATACAGAGACATATTCTCCTCACCTACAGGGGTACCAACACACTCCCAAGTCAAGCATCCAATTGATCTGACCCCCAGCGCACCTCTACTTAATGGACCAGTCTATCATTGCTCATTGATGGAAAATGATGAAATCAGGTGTCATATCCAAGAGCTTCTCTAGAAGGGTCACATCATACCCATCTCCTCCCCTTACGGAATCCTGATTGTACTGGTGTAGATGAAGGACGAGACTTGGAGACTCTGCATTGATTACAAAGCCTTAAACAGAATCACAGTTAGGAACTGGTACCCCATTCCCAATATTGATGACCTTCTTGACCAACTCAAGGGGGGAAATTTCTTCATCAATTTTGACCTAAAATATGGCTACCACCAGGTTCCCATCAAACCAACTGATGTATGGAAGACAACCTTCAATTCTAAAGAAAGTCTTTTTGAATGGCTAGTCATGCCCTTTGGCTTAAAAAATGCACCAGCCACTTTCATGAGGTCGATGGATGATGTATTGAGACCCTTCACCAACTCCTTTGTGGTGGTATATTTGGTTGACATCCTCATCTTCAGCAAAACATGGGAGGAGCACATGCGACATATTCAGCAAGTTTTGAGAACTTTGCGGCAACACAAGCTATATGCCAACTTGGAAAAATGCTCTTTTGGCATGAACAAGGTCCAATACTTGGGATACATTGTTGATGAGCATGGGGTACATGTTGATCTATATAAGATCCAAGTCATCCCTGTCTAGCCATCCCCAACCACATTGACCGAGCTTCGGAGCTTCTTGGGACTAGCCAACGTTTATCGACGGTTCGTGTTGGGATTCTCCCATATTGCGTGGACCCTCAGCCAAGTGACCAAGGGAGATGGCAGGGCCAAGTTCATGTGAGTAAAGGAACAAAAATGAGAATTCGATGATCCGAAGCATCTCTTGTGCTCAGCTCCAATAATCTCCTTTCTTGATCTGCAACAACCATTCGAGATTGAGACTGATGCATCTGACTATGTTGTGGGCGCAATTCTCACTCAGCACAGTCATTTGGTGGAATACCATAGTGATACACTCTCAGATACTGTCGATAAACACCCCACCTATGAAAAGGAAATGCATTCCATTGTACAAGCATGTCGTCAATGGAAACATTACATTCTGGGAAAGGAGAAAATCATACACACTAATCACAAGCAGCTGCAGTTCATACAGACACAGGGGAAATTCCAGAACGACCACCATCATAAGTGGTCCACCTACCTGTAGAAATTCCATCTCAACATCAAGTATAAGACATGTATCTCAAATCATGTCGTTGACTACCTCATTCAACCTCCTGTGGCTGCACTCACCACTATTATCCATTCCTGTGGACATGAAGCATCTGAATGGCCCCAACCTTATCAACAAGATCTAGACTTCGCCACCACCTATCAGCTCTTGTGTACAGGCGCGACTGTCACTGATTTTCAAATTCAAGACAAACTATTATGCCACCTGGTCCATCTCTATGATCCTACAAGTGAGCGTGAAAAGCTGATTTGGGAATCCCACTACAATCGGATGGCAGGACATTTTGGCGTGGAGAAAACTATGGTCGTTCTTCAGAAACATTTTATTAGCCAAAACTTCGATAAGACGACGTCAAGTATATCATATCTTGCACTTCCTATGCCATTGACAATCCAGCCATCAAGAAGCAAGGCTTATACACCCCTTTTCCTACTCTCAAGAAGCCTTGGGAATCCACCTCAATGGATTATATGTATGGCCTTATGTCCACCAGGCAAGGAAATGACTGCATATTTGTGGTCGTTGATTGGTTTTCGAATATGGTCATCCTCATAGCCTGCAAGAATAATATCACAGTGGAAGATACTGCCAAGATATTCTTCGAACAAGTGTGGGTCCACTTTGGGATACCACAGACCATTATCTTTGACTGGGATAGCAGGTTCCTCAACACATTTTGGTCGAGTCTCTAGTCACTGTTGGACACCAAGATCACAAAATCCAATGCTTTCCACCCCAAAACAAACGGCCAAATAGAGGTCGTCAATCAGATGATTGTGCACATCCTACGCATGTACAACTCTAATAATCCACGTACATGGGATGAGAGTCTCCCCTATGTTCATTACAGTTACAACAGAGCTGTCCATAGCTCCACTGACCATAGCCCATTTCAGGTGGGGCTGGGATTCCAACCCCTACAACCCATTGATGTTGCACTTCCTCTTGCCACCACACAGAAAAAATCTTTCGATGATCAATCTACAGTCGAAAAATCCACCAGATTCATTAAGCAGATTCAGCACATCCACCAACAGGTCAAAGAGATTTTGCAGAAATCCAATACTAAGTACAAGAAATGCCATGATAAACACAAGGTACCACACCAGTTGCAGGTTGGCGACAAAGTCTGGTTACATTTGTAGAAGGAGCATATCACAGGGCCCCATTGGAAGCTCTGCCCCCTTCGCTATGGGCCTTACATTATCACCAAGGTTGTGGGTATCAATTATTTTGAGCTCAACACTCAATCCTTCCTTGGCCTGCACCCAGTGTTCAATGTGGACCTCCTTCGACCATATTTTCCACCATTATTGGACACCTCAGAGATCACCAAAAAAGTGGAACCCATAGATCTCAACCCTGACTTCATGGAACAACATCCATTGATCAGATAGTGGACACACAGGTCAAGGGCACTTGCCAGCAGAGGATCTAGCTTTGTCGGGTTGTCAAGGTAGAGCAACTCCTACACCAAGGCAAGTGGCTTACCTGGGGACAAATCCAGCAGAAGTTTCCTCACCTGATGGGGGAACTCAATGTAATGGAGACCATTACTTCTTAAGGGGTTAGGATTGATCCAGTTGGCTATTGTTGGCCACCCACCTATTCCAATTGGCTCCTCTTGTCCATTTTTAGTTCAACACGTTCTTCTGTACTTCTTTGTAATTGTGGGTTCTACACTTCTGGGGATGTTTGAATCCTTACGCATCTTCCAGGGGGGTATTGGTGGCCTCTCACCTAATCCAACTGGATTATTTTGTATGTTTTCATGTTATCACATCTTGTTGTACTTCCATGGTCGTTTTGGAGGCCTAAATAGTTTTTTTTTTGGCTTGCCACAGTCAAATTGTAGACGGAGTCAGATTTTGATGGAAAAATGTGTAGTTCTCTAAAACACATTTCCAATGAGATATCACATGCCTAAAATGGAGGTCGTATGAAAAATTTACGACCTCGGGAAGTTGAGGTACCAACTTACCCATAGGGGCCCACATGAATTTTGACGTTTCACCTCCTAGGGTTAGGTTTTTGGATGTCTATGGTTTTGGATTTCATGAGTAATACCAAAAATGCCTCTAGAGCCTCATTTTAATTTATTCTTCTCATATGGATGCATGTATCAGCCACATATCTTCTTAGAGATAGCTACCACCATTCGATCAAGTGTTTTAGTTCTTCAATTTTACAATTTCAGCCTATTTCATTATCCAATAGAAGATATTGTTCACTAGATATCTGTGTTATGATTCATATCTCCGTGTTTATTGTATTTAGTCTGTTAATCTCTTTCTACTCCTAAATATAAATCACCAATCATTAGGGAAAAGAAAGACATGTCCTTTCCTACAAAGACTGCTTTTAGCCTCATCACAGTGGAGATCAATCAGCAACCATTGCCTTCTTTCAGAAAGTAAGCAGTATGCCATCAAATTATATTTTCTATAATATATGGATCTCACAATAGTTACTTCAAGTTTTTTCTTTATATTCAAGAAGTGTAATATATTCCAAACCGACATCTTCGAACGCAATTGCATAAACAAGCTATGGATGTGATGGTTTCCATGCAACGGCTACAGACAAGTCAAGGTTTTGTTGAGATGATCAAGCCTATGAAAGTCATCACTAAAAATGGATAAGACATGGAGGATGAATATGTGGATCAAAATTGGGAGAGTCGAAAGGAATGTTCATATCAAAAAGGTATGATTTTTATGCCTCTTGGTTTTTGTGTGGTTGCCTCATTCAATGTGCCTACAAGTTCTTGAGAATTTTTATTCATTAAATCAATTAAACAAGGTGCCTTAAATTTTCTTAGCGAGGCAATATAGGAGTCCATTCTCCCTTAGAGTGATCCAATAGATTGGAGTGATTAGCTATTCAAACTTCAATAGCTTATGATCATTTGCATGAACATTTATTTGTCAACGTCTGGGAATTTGCAGTTAGAAAATTTTGAATTGGCAGAGAACTGACAAGTTTTGTTGGAAACATAGATTGTCATTCCATATTAGACTAATGTGAAATATCAAAAATATATTTGCATCATAGTCCCACAACACCTACTTAGTTAATGACATGCTAATGCAAGTTGTATATGTGGGAATACTGAGGGGGGGGGGTGTGAATCAGTATGAGCACTTTTATCACTTTTAACCATAGTATATCAACTTCAATTTAATCAACAATATATCATCAGAAATATATCATAAATGTATCATGAGAATATAAACATAAGAAGCATCACATCAAATACACAGTACACCAGAATTTATGTGGAAACCCAAATGGAATAAAACCATGGAATGCTTTCTTATATATCAAATATTACATTCATTGGAAGCACCAACTTCCTGATTCTCCAGTTGCAACTAGAAGGAGGCTACGACCCCCTATTTATAGGCTCCAACCTGAAGGAAGCTACAACTCCTTGAATTCTCTGGATCCAACCAAAAGGAGGCTACAACCCCTTGATTCTCAGGATCCAACCTGAAGGAAGCTCCAACTTGCTAAGTTCTTCGACACCAATCGGAAGAAGGCTACAACCCCCTTTATTTTCCCCATCCTTCCACCATGAAATATAAATGTAGACCAACTATCACTACCACTATCATTGTCACTACCTCTGTCACTGTCACTATATTCGCCACTGCCACTAACACTGCCATTGTCATTGCCACTGCCTATGTCACATCAACTTGTCATTGTATTTGACCTGTCACTGTTACTGCACTATCAACCTATAGTTTTCATTGTTATACCAAAACATGTACCATACCATGCATCAATTGTGTACCAACAAATGGAGTATGACATGCATCAATCATGTATCAAAATATATACCAAATGTAGATCAACAATGAGTATCCAATCATAGATCAAACCATATACAAAATACTAGAGAATCAATCATATGAAGAACATGTACCATATACCAAATACTAGAGCATCAATCAGATGAAGAACATGTACCATTCATCCAGATTTATGTAGGAACACAATGAAATACAGAAATACGCATACACACAGAGATGCAGCGGAAATAAGACTTCATTTCATTAATAACAAATGACTGAAATATGCTTACAGATAGAATGGAAATAAACTAGCTAGGGCGCTGGTAGCTTATCTCTGAGAAGAGATGTGGCCGCTACTCGCATCCGTGAGAAGATCCTTACAATGAGGTTTTGAAGGCCCTTTTACAATAAATGGGAATGCCAAAATTCCTAGACATCCAAAAACCTAACCCTGGGAGATGAAGCGCCAAA
>SNQJ01S0000035.1:1083621-1095700 GCA_010110895.2 Picea sitchensis
CCTTTTACAATAAATGGGAATTCCAAAAGTCCTAGACATCCAAAAACCTAACCCTGGGAGATGAAGCGCCAAAATTCATGTGGGCCCCGTTTGGGTAAGTTGGTACATCAACTTCCCGGGGTCGTAACTTTTGCATACGATCTCCGTTTTAGGCGTATGATAGCCCATTGGAAAGATCTATCCGAGGACAACAAAATTTCATGATGATATTTTGCAACCACAACATACCCCAAAAAACGTCGTTTAGGGCCTCAAAACGGCTCCAGAAGTTCAGGACCCAAAAAACTGCTAAAAATAGTAAACTATGCGAAAACTAAAAAACTGAAAGAAGCAATGGTGAGGGTCCAAGTGGAATAGGTGGGTGGCCACCAATATCCACCTGGATCAACCATATACCATAACCATGTATATACCTATACCATATCATCAATGAAGTCCCTCAAAGAACAAGTGCATGTCCCTCATGCATATGCCACCATACATCAAGTGTATCCCTCAACCATGAAAAACCATCTCAAAGATAACAACCATATCATAGACTAAACTTGATACAAGAGTTCTCCTCACTCAACCATGTAGCCAAGTTGTACCTTAATCATGTTCCAATACCAAACATGCCAAGTATGCCTCAAGCATACACCATATCATAACCAAAAATTACCTTCAAAAACAAGTAGAAAAACATACTTGTACTTATGTAGATGACTTGGAACACTGTAATGCTGACCTACAGACTTGCTTCTGACTTTAGGGAACTGGCACAACCATTTCCCCTAAACTTGTCTTGCCCTCGCAGAACTAAGACATCATGTCACGCAGGTCCTTGCATGACAACTATTGTGCAACTTGCAGGGTCCTCATGGGACACCCTATGAATGACCTACAGGGATCAGATAAACTAGGGTTTCCTCATAAATCTCACTCTCCTCTGCAACCCCGAAACTTCTACCCTCTTTCTTCCTTCACTACCTTAGAAATTTCCATTATAACCTTAGCCAAACGATCACTAGTTCACAAGAAAGATGATCAATTAATAAGTGTGTGAATGTTCTTGTGAATGACTCCTTGAGGTGTATTTATACTTTTAGTAGGTAACCACTTTCCTTAACTTTAGGTCTTCTTGAATTTATTGTTACAACCACTTTACCCTTTCAATAATTGACTTGTAACCAACGAGGAGCTTCTTGACCATTCTTTGGGGCTTCCAACTTCACTAGGCCATATCTTCCTAACTATGAGGAATTACGTGGCATTCCACATATCACCGAAAATGGAATGAAGAGTATTATCCATCTATGAGTGTCTTGCTTGAATTTACATTGTCCTTCATTGTAATACCCATGTTTCCCCCATCTTGTAAATGTAATTATATTTGGATAAAATATTGTGGACAGACCTGTCATGAGAATTTTGGAAAAGATTGTGAACCTTTTTATCAAAGGTATTGTGTGTGTGTGTGTGTGTGTGTGTGTGTGTGTTATGTTATTAAATAAAAATGGAAAAATGTGGCATAATTGTTGAAAGTAGGTGGCTAGTATGGATCATGATGCATGAGAGGGGATGGTAAGGGAATCCAATGATGGTTGAGATGACCCTGCCAGACTAGTACGTTGTTGGATATAAATGGCTCAAACCCATAATAGTATTCTAGCCTATACAATTTAACTACCATCCAAGCTGGTAGTTGGGAAGTCTTCCTCAAGAGTAAATGAGGAGATGGGCAGAGTACCCGTCTGGAAAAACTTCCTGATTTGACCCACAAAATATTGTTGGGAAGGGAAAGAAAAGTCAGGAAAATTGTGGGAAGAGGGAAGAAGATACATACGAGTAGGTCAGAAGACCATTCAAGAAAAAAAAAAGCAGAGGGTGAACAGAGCATGCGAGTTTCTATGGTTGGGAGGAGAATTGAGAAATATATGTTGTTCTGGGTACAGGAGCACTTGGACAGTGTTTTCTAATCAAGTCGATAAACAAAGACGCAGTGATTGAATGAGAAATCATAGCAGGCTCCCTTGCTTGGTGGATAGAAAATTGAACTAGCAGGGCCCTGAGGGAAAAGGAGAGTAACCTTTGTCCCTTTTTGTAGATGAGAAAAAAGGAAAGCTTCATCTATCTCATGGCATCATGATCTAGCTAGTGCGTGGCCAGTTGAGGAATAATCAAAGAGAAAAATATGCTATGATTGGGTGGAAAAGATCACCCCTTTCAAACATTTCCCACTAATTTCAAACTTCAGATAAGTGTGACTCTGAGCTTCATATCGTCTTGATTTGTTTGTTGTAATATGTATATTCTTGAGTTAGATAATGGAAAAATCTATTATATTATCTAAATGGTAGAAATTGTGGCTCTGATGGCCTAGAAACCTAGGAAATTTGAAGTAAAGCATGAATATCCTATTTTGTATATGGTTTTTTCCTACCTCTTATTATAAAGGGATAACTATTAGCAGGGATTTTAACCAAATTTGGGGAAATAAGTGATCTAGGTGGATATTGGTGGCCACCCACCTATTCCAACTGGCTCCTCTTGTTCGTTTTTTGTTCAGCATGTTCTTTTGTAATTCTTTGTAATCGTGGGTTCTACACTTATGGGGTTGTATGAATCCCTACACATCCTCCAGGTGGATACAGGTGGCCTCTCACCTAATCTAACTCTCTTATTTTGTATGTTTTCATGTCATCACATCTTGTTGTACTTCTAGGGCCGTTTTGGGGCCCTAAACATTGTTTTTTTGGCTCACCATAGTTCTCTGAAAGAACTTTCCAATGGGATATCACACACCTAAAACAAAGGTTGTATGCAAATGTTACAACCCCAGGAAGTTCAGGTACCAACTTACCCATAGGGGCCCACATGAATTTTGGTGTTTCACCTTCTAGGGTTAGGTTTTTGGATGTCTAGGATTTTGGAATTAATGAGTAATATCAAAAAGGCCTCTGGAGCCTCATTGTAATCATTATGCTCAGATGGATGTGCGTAGAAGCTACATCCCTTCTCAGAGATAGCTGCCACCATTCGATAAAGTGTTTCAGTTCTGTAGTTTTACAGTTTCAGCCTATTTCATTTATTTAATAGGAGATATTGTTCATTGAAGATCTGTGTTGTTCTTCATATCTCTGTGTTTATTGTGTTCAGTCTATAATAAGTTCATTCCACTCCTAAATTTGGATCAATAATACTTTGGCCCATGTGTTGGTTGGAAAACCCTCAAGGGAATTCCCAAGGACCAAAACCACAGATATAGAGTCGAGACAAACTCTACGGGACTACTACAGTCATGTTCATCCCTCGAAATTACCATTTTCCTGTTGTCAAATTCGAGTTATGTAGATGAAGGGTGCTTCCTTCAAACCATTGTCCTGAGTGACTGCAGGTTCAAGTCCGCGGCCTTAACCAAATATTGGATAAGACTTAATAATTTATCCCTCGGGGCTTGCCAAAATCCCATATGACCAGGACCCTAGAACCCTGCACTAGGCTCAAAGGGAGCTAAGCCTTCTGAGCTTTGGGACTTCAGAGTTCTGAAGCTCCGGGATGTTGAAACCTCACAAAATTCAAATCTTGTCGAAGGTAATCTGTCGAAATGGTAACCAGATGGTTTGACCAGAAACTGGTAGTTTCATATCCGTTGTTGTGGGATCTTCTTTATTGTTCAACCCTGACCATATTTTCGGCCACGAAGTTACGCGAGTCGTCGATCCCAGAAACATCAAGATCTTTCTTGACCATTAGATATACATTACGGTCAAATTCAACACTGACTCACTCCGAGAGTAAAAAGGTGTTAAACGACCAAAACTCATGAATGTTGAAGTCACAAAGTAACGCGAGTCATAGATCTAAGGATCCTTTGGGATATCTCTCAACCGTTAGATCAAGCCTTGTGTAAGGATATGGTAAGTGATAATGTTGACCAAAAGAAAGCAGTCGTAACCCCTTTATGACCTATCTGGTAGGTAAACCTTAAGGACTTAAATGGGTTAAGATGTTGTTGTGATGAAACAACAACCCTTTCCCCCATTTAACTTTTTTTTTAAATCTTAATGCAAGGATGTACTTTTTTTTTTCATAAGGTATCTATGCTTAAAGCTTCATCTCCATGTTTGGAACTTAATTTGGGCCTCCCCACCTAGTTCTCTCTTTCCATCCATTCTTACCTTTGGTTTGTCGGGCATTCATCAAGCATGCACACAGGCTCCCCTGCATATTTCACAGACGACGATGCCTCACAACATCATCATCAGAAGTTAATGATGCGTTGTTGGAAGCAGGTCAAAGTGGAAAGAAAGGATATTTTGGGAAAGAAATCATGCACAAGGGAAGCGACAGATGGAAGGAAGAGAAGCACATGTGCATGCATGGAAGACCTAATGACGTTAGGGTTAAGGTTTTTGCAATACATTGTAATGGTTGGCGAGCTAGAAACGTATAAATATAGATACCTAGGTCCTAGAGGAAGAGGAGAGATGGAGAGAAAGATAGAGAGAAGTGGCTAATGAGATGTAATGTTTTGATATATGACCTAATTTTGTAATTTTTTGAGATAAAGAGGGATAAGGAGGGTAGATCTTGAGGGTTAGATCACAGGTTGAGGAGCCTGGTGCGATCTAGTCCGCCTAATAATAGATCTTGACTCGACTGAGAAGAGTTGTAAAGCATGAAGTACTGTAATTTTGGAACGACTATAATAAAAGAGAGAAGAGATAGATCTTTGTGGACATAACCCAAGGGGGGGTGAACCATGGTAAAAATTGTGTTATATTATTGGATGCATGTATCTCTTTATTGTTTTCAATAGTTGTGGCTTTACTAAACAATGGGTTGATTATATTGCATACATAATCATGAATGATAGTTTATTACATTAATAAGTTAAGTAGAACCCTCAGTGCACACTTCCCAGATCCTCACTCAATCCTGGGCTGAAAACACATGAGTATTTCAACCACCCATTAAGACTATCTCGGGTGAGACTGCGCAGTCCACTCTGTGTGTTGTGTTTCCTTCTGGATTACTAGGAGGGCCGATAGGTTTAGAGTTTTTGTTGGAACCCCAAACAGACATGAACCCTGGGTCACTCAAGATAAAGATATAAACTTAGAGAAAGATTAATAACCAACAAATGGTTCTGTTGTCAGTGGCTGGAACAGTAGAGGGTTGAGTGTAAGATCTAAGGGAGGCAGATCAAGAGAATATTGAAGCAGACGAAGAAAAGGAGAAAAGAATGAGCTGATATAAGGGGATGTTGAGACCATGGAATCCCACAAAAGCAGAGATAGAAATTAGGTTGAAGACAAAAGAATTGGAGTTTTCACAGAAAGATAACAGAAAACCTAGAGTAACGTCACACAAATATCTTGAGAAACGTGTGTTTACTGATTTTCATGAAGTCTTTTTCTATGATTTTTCACACTTATTGCAGGAGTGGATACTAAGGTTGAAGGATAACCATGCAACGAACCAGATCCGATAGTTAGATTGGACCTCAGTACAGATTGAGAAGTTACAGCAGGTGAACAAAAACTTCACCCGCGCAGTAGATTTTTGGCTCGACAGTATTATAACAAGATTTATAACAGAGTTTGCAGTAGATACAGTGAAGTCACACAGCCCAGTGGAGCAAGAGTTTCTACGTGGGCCTCGAGGAAGGTATATTAGATCATTGTATGCTTCTATTAAGATACTACTATACAACAAAGGGGTAATGACGATGGATTCAGACAACTAAAATTCCCTGTGTGCATGGGGGAAGGGGGGAAGCACTAATAGGAAGAGGAGAAATGGAAGGACGAACGGATAAGGGAAAGAAGGAGGAACCCTTGGCCCCAATCATGATGGACGACGACCAGATCAAGTGGATCATGGAAACAACTAGAAATATGCGTAGCAGAGTACCCTACCAATATAAGGTGAACACCAAGAAGAGAGCCATAGCCATGAGGGAAGGCTTGGCAAGTGATGAAGAAGAGGTAGAGGATATTCGGGCTGTGGAGTAGATTGAGGAAATCCTGTGCACAACATATGAGAGGAAGACGAGAGTTCCAAGAGTGGGAAGATAAGGAAGCAATCCTATCCATATTAATGTCAGTGTGGAACCCATAAACCCATGTGTGACTAATACACCAAAGAGAACACCATCGTTTAGACAACTGCAATTCGGAGGAAGAAAGACAGCAGGAAGTACATCTACACAAGGAACAACATCTGGAGGAGCCATTTCAAGCAGCACTAGTCAAGTATCTACACCGCATGAAGGTAGTAGTTTAGCATTTAGGATGGCAGGACACGATCCCACCATCAGGTTACCAGAATTCAAAGGAGAAGTGTTGGAAGACCCGGAAAAACATTTGTTTATCTGTGAAAATATTTGGGAAGTGAAACAGATCACAAACGAAGATACCAAACTTGCACAGCTAGTGATTACACTAAGGGATTGTGCATTGCATTGGTATATGAGTTTAGCTACAAACAATCCACCAGGGACAATCAAAACGATTGTAGACATCAAGAAATTATTGATAAATGAGTTCTAGAAGACAAGTTCAGAATATCAATACATGAATGAGATGATAGAAATTAGACAAAAACTAGGAGAATCCGTATGGTAGATCGACTAGATATTCAAGCGACTGAAAGGAAAATTGAAGTATCTCATGATCGATATGCATCACAAGCATCTGTTCATCAATTCACTATTACCACACTTAAACTACCCATTGCGACAACAGAAGTTTCAGACACAGTTAGAGACTCTACAGGTAGTCCTGCAACTGGAAGAAAACCAGTATTAGCAGATGGATCCAACCATCAAAGAACTAAAGGAGGATTTGAATAACTTAGCATTCCAGCTAAACCAGAACAAAAGTAAGGACAAACGAGAAGTCGTTTGGTGTACCACATGCAAGACGGAAGGACACCACAAGAACGAATGACCAACATTTGCACAGTATATGGCAGCAGGAATGCCAAGTCTGTTACCAATAGGAGAATTATGGTGCGAGATATGTAAGAAACCAGGTCATGATCCATATCACTACCCAATGATGCAGAAATACTAGGCAATTCCAAAGAGTTCATATTGCAACTTTTCCAAGTCCATGGGCCACGACGACAAATATTGTAGAACTATGGATTTGATGCGAGAGAGGACATCATATGCATATAGAGTACAGGTAGAAATGATGATTGGGAAAGCTACACCAAAATTTAACCCAGTTACGGCCCCATACAACATTGCGCAACAGCAGTATAATATTGTGTAGCAACCATATAATATCATGCAGCCACATTACAACACAGCGCAACCTCGATACAATACCGCGCAGTACAATCAGGCACCTCAGGATAATGCGTCGAGAGGAGATCGATATGGCTACATAGGTGGAGGATGATAAATAGAAGGCTTTGGAAGAGGTAGAGGACCAGTGTTATGTCATAATTGTCAACAACCGGGACATTATGCAAGGGAATGTACACTTCCACCAGCAACTTGTATGTATTGTTGTGCATTGGACCATGATACAGAAGAATGTCTGACACTATTAGAAAAGATCCAGGAAAAGAGAAATCAGAACAATACAAATGTTCAATGGATCTCAGCAAAAGTGAGGGATGAAGGATGGAACATCAACATAGTTACGCGTGGAGGAGCTAAAACAGGAAACGACGCAGCTTGACAAGAACTAGTACAAAACCAATGGGTGAAGAAGAATGTCGAACCATGAAGACAGTTCGACACACAGAACAAGAAGGACATGTTTAAGCAAGCCAGGAAAGAATTCCTGAAGCAAGACACCGCATCGAATTCAACTGCACAGTAGAGCAAGGAATCAGTGGAGTACGATATGCCTCCATTATTGGATCATACCAAGGAAATGCAACCCATGGGACAAGTAAGTACAATCAAAGGCTTTTTGCAATCATGTGTAAAACTATTGAATGATCCATTAGCCATCAAAATATTGCAAACTATATTAGAAAGATGTAGTACAGAGACATAAGTAAAATCAAAACAAAAAACAGTCAATCACCTACATACAAGGAGAAGAACAAGTAGGGAGTTCAGGTTGAATTCCAACATCGGAGACTTCAACATGGGAGATATCATACTGGATCTAGGATCTGAAGTCAATGTACTACCAAAGAAGACATGGAAATGCATGGGAGAGACCACATTAGGATATTCATTGGTTCAACTGAAACTAGCAAACCAACATAGATTCCTACCAATCGGTAGACTGAAAGGAGTAACAATAGACCTGGATGGAGTGCGCACTAAAGCAGACTTCGAAGTGATTGAAATAGTAGATGGCACAACACCATATCCATCATTACTTGGCTTGGATTGGGTGTTTGATAACCAAGCCATAATCAATTTGAAGAAATGAAAAATGATATTTGAGTCAAGGGAATATAGATTCTTTGTGCCATTAGACCCATCAGAAGGGGAGAGGTTTGTAGAACCTACCTGTTTAGACTTGGAGGAAATCAGCTAGTTGTACAGAACAATTGCACGCGATGAGGATTACGTAAACCCAACTGCATATGGTATACTCAGTGGGTGGAGCATTACTTCATGTGTTAAAGACTCAGATACAGGTTTGGAAAACTGGCAACAAAGGCTACATGATGTTTCCACAAGAAGGTGTGCAAGAATAGACCGCACAGTAAGATGGGTAGACATGAAGATAAGGGAACCACCCATTTTCCACTAAGTGAATGATCTAGAAGAATTTTTGGCACAGCATGAGGATGAAGTATTAGAAAATCATAGACTCTTAGCACTCAATATAGCACTCAAGGCCACACCTGCAATATGGTGGGGCACACACAAGGAAACAATCAAGGATTTGTACCAAATGCAGATGATCTGCGCGATATTCAGATTGAGGAAGCAGGAGGAGAAAGAGAAGTGGAAGTTCCACATCTAGAATCAGAAGTAATTGTCATGTCGATCAAGGTGAATAAATTCAACATTGGGATAGTGGAGCATCCCAAAATGGCCAGCATTGGAGACTACTGGGATGAACAAACAGTAGAAAGCATAACAGAGTTATTGCACGAGTACAGTGACATGTTCCCCACAACATTTACAGAAATGAAGGGTATAGCGGGAGATCTAGGAGAAATGAAGATACCACTCAGAGCTTAAGCGAGGCCAATCAGACAACGACCATACAGATTAAACCCGATATATAATCAAAAAGTCAAAGCTGAGATGGATAGGATTCTCAAAGCTGGAATCATAGAACCTGTGGAGGAATTAGAATGGATAACCTCGATGGTATTTCATGAGAAAAAACAAGGTGGGATAAGAATATTTGTCGACTTGAGGAAGTTTTACGATGCATGCCTACATGACCCTTTCCCTACACCTTTCACGGATGAAGTGTTGGAGAACGTAGGAGGACATGAAGTTTACTCATTCACTGATGGATTCTCAGGTTACCACCAGATCAAGATAGCATAGGAAGATAGATACAAGACCATGTTTTCTACAGAATCGGGATCCTATCAGTACACAGTCATGTCATTTGGACTAAATAATGCACAAACAATATTGTCCAAAGTAGTCATCGCTACATTAAAGGAGTTTATCCACCAGTTTCTAGAGGTATATTTGGATGACTGGACAGTCTATAGCTTATTGAGAGACCATGTGGAGGTCTTGAGGCTGATGTTAGAAATATGAAGGCAGTGTTAGATATCATTAAACATAAAACAATGCATATTCGGAACACCGTTTGGGATACTATTGGGCCATATAGTATGCAAACAAGGCTTACTTGTAGACCCTGCAAATATTGCAGTAATTGTTAAATTGCCACCATCAAAGACAGTCTGTCAACTAAGAGAAGCATTGGGATGAACATGATACTACAGAAAAATTATCAATCGGTATGCGTAGATTACCGCGCCAATGGAAAAATTGTTAAGGAAAGATATAAAGTTTCAATGGAATGAAGATTGTAAACATGGTCTGGATACGCTAAAAGAAAATATGGTCACTGCACCAATATTAGTATTTCCATATTGGGAGAATACATTCCATGTACATGTAGATGCATCGGCCATAGCACTTGGAACTATCTTGGCGCAGCCAGGAGCGGGAGATTTGGATCACCCTATAGCATTTGTGAGTAGAAAACTATCAGAATCAGAGAAGAACTATAACACCATAGAGAGGGAAGGCCTAGCTATGGTCTACGCACTGCAGAAATTCAGACATTTCTTATTGGGAAAACACTTTAAAATGTTCATAGATCACTCAACCCTTAAATACCTAGTCAACAAGCCAGTGTTTGGGGGGATAATCTATCGATGGTTATTATTGTTTCAAGAGTTTGATTTTGAAGTAATAGTCAAGCTAGGAAAGTTGAATGCAGGACCTAACCACCTATCAAGGGTCACAAATGGAGAAGAATCTACGAATTTAGAAGACAACATTTCGGATGCACAGTTATTTTCAGTCTAGATCGTGGATGAATACTTTGTAGATATCATCCAGTACTTGAGCACAAGTATTGCACCATAGGAATATAACATTGCACAGAAGAAAAACCTGGTAGTCTGGGTTGTAGACTATCAGTTAATCGCGGGACACCTATACAAACTGGGCGCAGATAGCATCTTGCGAAGATATGTACTAGAACATGAAACACCAAGGGTTTTAGCAAAAGCCCACGATGGAATAGCAGGAGGATATTACACAAGAAAAGTTGTCGTGCAGAATGAATTGCGCACAGGACTATGGCGGTTGACTATTCACAGAGACTCGAAAGAGTATTGCCAAAGATGTGATGTCTGTCAGAGGGTTGATAAACCTAATAGAAGGGACGAGATGTCATTACGACCACAGGTAACATTGCAGGTATTCGATAAATGGGCAATAGACTTTGTAGGACCAATCAACCCACCAGAAAAAAGAAAATGAGTAAGGTACATTATCACTGCGATAGAATACCTGACGATATGGGCAGAAGTAGCACCAGTGAAGGATTGCAGTGTAGAAACAGCAGCAGCACATTTTCTATTTGAACAAGTAATCATGAGATTTGGTTGCCCTAGAATTTTGATGAGAGAACAAGGCACTCACTTCAATAATAGCACTATCAAGGCTATGAATGAAGAGTTTGAAGTCCATCATCAAAAGAGAACACCATATCACCCACAGGCAAATGGCACAGTATAAGAATTTAACAAAATCCTGGAAAATGCACTGACAAAGATCTGTACTAATGTCAACAGGGACGATTGGGACCTCAAAATACCAACAGTAGTGTGGACATATAGGACCACATGAAAGAATTTCACAAGGCACATGGAATTTAAACTGGTATATGTCCAAGAAGCAGTGGTGCCGTGTTGTTGGGAAAAACACCCTACGGACTAGCAAACTAGGGTCAGACTTGCATGCAAATTTGACCGAATAGAAACTACTTTTTTACCTACATCCCAAGATTTAAATCCCTTTTTCTCGGTAAATGCATGGAAAAGGACCACCTACCTTATTACCGACATTCGATGTAGATCCTCCATTGTGCTTTGATTACTTTCTTGCACTGCTCCTTCCAAAGATGACTTGCACTCAAGACAAACAACAACTATGCATGCATGCTACTTATATACTCAAGGGTTAGAAATCAAGCATAAATTAATCAAACCATAGACAATTCATGAATTGGGACGGTGTTACCCATGATTTTGGTCATCATGATGATGCATTGATGATGGTGTACTCGGGCTCTTCATAAGAACTTTCTCCTGAGAAAAATTTATTTTCATCTCTTCCAGAAAACTCATTTTTTAAGAAGGTTCGCAGGCTGCTAATACATTTGCCTGCGAGAATGACCTATTCTCGTAGGCTGCCTTAAGCCAGGGTGTTATAAGTTCGCACTGTGTTGAACTACTAGGGTACGAACTCTTTCTAAAGAAAGGAAAAATATGAATTCTCGATGCTTCTAGAAGGGAATCTTCTAGAAGGATGAGATGGCATTCGAATGGTTATCCTAGTACTGGATTCCCTGATATTTTGGGATCATTCTTATCCAAGTAACTAATTCATTCTCTCCTATAT
>SNQJ01S0000035.1:1105736-1129160 GCA_010110895.2 Picea sitchensis
AGTGACAAAAAGAGGCCAAAAAGTCTATAAATAGAAGCTGGCAGCTCATTATCACCATTGTTGATTTGGAAATTGACTCTGGAGCCAAAAGACCCCCTTTGCAAAAAATAGTGATTCTGGGAGCTACAGTGGACGAAACGAACCTCTGCTTGGACCAAGTAAGTACAAACTCCCTTATCTAGCTATTCAATACTTCAATTTTGGTTTTTAGTTTTTTTTTGGGTGGGCATCGACCTTAAAAAGGTCGGCCCTAGGTACACGCGGGTTGTCTCTGGACAGGTCGCGTGTACATTCGAGCAGAGTAAATTCTGCCCGCGTGTACACGCGACTGTCGCCTCTACAGCCCACATGTACCCCCCCCTTTTTGCAGTGAAAAGCAAACCAAAAGAAAGTACTGACCCTCCTTCACCTTGTTGTGTTGGCAAGATGTATGTCCAGTGGAGGGAAAAGGAGAATGAGGCAATCAGTGAGTTGGTTGCAACAGATCTGAATGTCATGGCCGTGTTAATGCAATGCAGTTTACTAAAATTCTTTCTATGTCCATTTATGCGCGCACAACCAAGGCTATTGAATGCCTTGATTGACTACTGGCACCCTGATGCAGAGGATTTTATGCTAGAGGGGCAATCACTGGTGCCCACCACCGAGGATATCTACTTTCTGACTAGCCTCTAAAGGAGAGGGGAACCAGTCAACTTCCGGACATTTCCTGCGGGACCGAGTAAGATCTCGGAACTGATAGCCGAGCATTGTGAGGCTGGGACTGACCATGTGGGATCCCAGGTACCTATTAGTAAGATTACTAGCTTAGCACTGCAGACTATATTTTTACTGATTGGGTGGATTACCGCCTCAGCAGCCTTGCATCAGGCGTCTCGCGCACAGATGAACTGTGCCATCTAGTGCATGAATGCACAAATTTTTGACTAGAGTACCACACTGCTCGAGTTCATGAAGAGGCAATTGAAATATTGCCGACAACGGACACAGAGGAACTTCGGGTTTAGGACCATCTTGTGTTCATTCTTTTTTGAGAGAGTTCTGAGTTTCAGTCCTCGGGTTGTAGTATGAGGACATTAGGCCTCATTCCCTACAGTGTGTAGATGGGTAGTATTATTGCCGCGACAGGGTGGTGGAAGGACCGTTGAGTCCTTCGACGATGATTTCTTTGCCTAGTTGTCACGACAGATCCCTATGATTGAGGACTACCCATATACAAGGATAGATTTTTCTAGAGATCCTGAGATACCCGTGCCTCCTGGTGAGGAGCGAGGGGAGATGGGTAAGTCTCCACCTTTGTAGTTTTTTTGTTTGCATATGTAATTTTTATGTCATTTTTGTTATATATATCATTGTTTTTGTATGCCATAGTATTTGACGGATAAACGTTTGTTGCATGCAGATGTGGGACCCGTGGGACCTGCCGATTATGCATGGAACAGGTGTCGTCCACGGCCAGAAGTCGCGGCTACCGCCGCTGGGGGAGAAGCAGTGGCAGGGAACCTTCCAGCCGGAGAGGCCGAGAGGGTCCTTAGACGAGTTGAGCGGAACTTCACTGCGCTCACTCGCACATTCCCGATGGCAGAGATAGAGGACCTGCCGCCATCCATGCAGCCTCACGTAGTGGGGGCACCTCGGACATGGGTCCGATTGTTTAGGCATTTAGCCTATGCTATGGATGATTATAACAGGGCCCATAGGCCCTGAACCTACTTAGACTTTTTATGTGCCACGAGCACCTTCTTGTATATATGTTTTGAGGGCATAAGCCTGGTGACTCGCTACTACCCATTTTTTAGGCGCTTTCATCCATCTATGTACTCTAGTTATTTTATGATGTTATATATGGTTTTTATCTTTTGTGTCTTATGGATTATATGTGAAAAAATGTATTTACATGTTTATGTCAATGTTCTTTCATATGTGTGCAAGATGCCAATCTAAAATTTGATTAGCTAGAGTATCTGTAATTTGGTTTAATATCCTAGGAACATGAAAATATGTAATATAATCAAATTTTGGTTCTAAGAGACGTACCCTAAGGAATCGTCGATGTAAAATTGGATCATGAACCTGGTATACTCTATTTAGCTACGACACAACCAGTTGAGCGTTGAGATAGACCCGGAGATGAGAGATACCCAATGACAAGGCGTCACGAAACAACTCAATGACTGCACTATACTCGGTGACATTATTTGTGGTGTCACCTAAGCATATACCTCCGGAAGATAACTGGCCCTGAGGTGAAAATATTACCCAAGCTGTAGAGGCAAGCCTCTGTGTGTGTCAACTAGCACCGTCTGCCTACCCAATGAACACCTCGGAATCACTTGACATCTGCCATATTGACGAAAGATAACATCAATGACATGTCCATAACACTTAAAAGAAACTTAAAAAGTAATAGTACAAAGACTATACATATGTTACAAAAATTTACCCCCAATGACCTGTCTATGAGTAATACTTCTTGAGGTAGAGCCCATTTCTAGGCTCCGCTAAAGCATTCCCTTCAAAATTAACCAAACGATAAGCACCCTTTTTTAATACCTCTTTTATAATGAAGGGTCTGAACCACATGGGTTTAAACTTTCCTACCCCCAGGGGGTCCTTATCTTGGTCATAGACCAGGACAAGTTCGCCCTCAGAGAAAATCCGAGGACGAACGGATCTATCATATTGACACTTGACCTTATGTTTGTGAGCCTCATTGGCCAGGGCCATAGCGCGATGCTGCTCATCGAGTTGCTCAAGGAGTACTAACCGTTCTTCAAGTGGAGAAGTGTCTGTCAATAACTGTACTGCCAATTTTAGAGATGGGATTTGACATTCGATGGGAAAGACTGCCTCCAGCCTGTAAACGAGTTGAAAAGGTGAGAAACTGGTTGCAGTCTTAACAGATGTTCGGTAAGCCCATAATGCCGAGTATAACATCAAATGCCAATTTGACTTGGTTGAGTTGATAGTTCGTTGTAGAATAGTCTTAAGAGTCTTGTTTACAGCTTCCACCTGCCCATTGGCTTGGGGGTAGTAAGGTGATGAATTCTCCTGCCGTAACCCAAGCTTTGATGTTAATTCAGTCATCATTTGGTTCTGAAGGTGACTGCCATGGTCAGTGACAATCTCTCTTGGGACACTGAACCTTGCTATGATCTGGTTGAATAAGAAGAGAGTTGCAGTCTCTCCATCATCTTTAAACGTTGGCATAGCTTCGACCCACTTAGTGAAGTAGTCGACAACTACGATGATATAGCGGTGCCCCCTTGCTGACGGGGGGTTGCATGTAGTGCAATCAATCCCCCACTTAGTGAAGGGACCAACTGTGATGATAGGAAACATAGGAGCGGAATGTGCCCTTGTCTTTCGAGAGAAGATTTGGCACGGATGGAACTTTTTGACCGATTCGATACAATCTTTGATAAGTTTCAGCCAGAAGTAACCTACTCGTAGAATCTTTTGGGCTATTCCCAACCCAGATAAATGACCGCCACAAGCTCCAGTATGGAAATCGTTGAGCATGATGATGGCCTCCTCATGAGTGAGACATCGACGTAAGATGCAATATACACCTCTCCGATACAACATATCATCGAGTATGAGATAATTTTTAGCCTGATGGTGTATTTGTCGATGCTCGTCATGAGAAGTAGAGGTGGGGCATTTCAAAGTCTGGAGATAGATAAGTATATCTCCGTACCAAGGGTCTGTATATGCAATCAAAAACATATCTCCCCAGATAGGTGATTCCTCAGGCACAACATCACCTAACTAAACCGGAAGTTCCGAAATAAGCTCTGTGAAGACCAATGACTTCTTGGACTTTGTTGAAACAAAGTCTAAGTCAAATTCTTGGAGGATGACTATCCATCTACTGATTTTTCCACCTATAAATCATCGTGTCAACATGTACTATAATGGATTCACGACGACAATGACAGTGGTCTTGTGAAACAGAACATAGTGACGGAACCGTTGAACAGCATGAACTTCTGCCAACGCAAGTTTTTCGATATGAGTATAATTGAGTTCCAGTCCTACGAGGCCTCGGCTCAGGTAATAGATCACATATTCTAAGAACGAATCATCTTCCTGAACTAAAACCATGCCAATGGTTGACTCTATGGCAGCCAAATATAATAAGAAATCTTTGTTATAGTTAGGTGGCCGTAGCAGAGGTGCGGTTGTGAGGGCATGTTTTAATGCGTTGAAAGAGCGTTGAGCGGATTTGTCCCAGAAAAAATGAATGTCTTTCTTTAGTAAACGCATAAATCCCTTGGTGATTTCGGCATAGTTGGCGATGAAGCATCGTAAGAAGTTCGCCTTGCCTTGTAGACTCTGAAGTTGTAGGATTGTGCATGGGGGGGGCAACTGGATTATTGCCTCCACCTTAAGAGGATCGACCATGATCCTTGTTGTTGATACGATGAAACCTAACAAATGTCCTAACGTTACGCAGAAGCTGCACTTGTTTGGATTCAAGCGAATCCTAAAGTAGCGACATCGTTCAAAGATTAGTCTAAGGTGTGTGGGATGATCTGTTCGCTTGCGAGAGTGTGATGCTAAATCATCTAGATAGGCCTCGACTATATGATTGAGGTCATGAAAAGAAAAATACATGGCCCGCTGGAATGTGGCTCCAACATTTTTGAGGCCAAAAGGCATCTTACGATATGTGAACGTACCCCACAGACAAATGAATTTCATTTTATGTTGGTCTTCGGGTTCGATTTGGATTTGATTATATCCTGAAAAACCGTCCATGAAAGAAAAGGCTTCACAATCGACACATTCATCAATGATCTGGTCAATGAATGGTGTTGGAAAATTATCTTTGGGACATGCCTTGTTTAAATCATGGAAATCGGTACATACATGAATCGTGCCTTGTTTTTTATTGACCGGCACAGGATTTGACACCCATTGAGTCAAATGGATAGTATAAATAAAACCTGCCTTTAGCAATTTCTCAACCTCAATCTTGATGGCTGCTGCTTTCTTGGGATTGACTGGACGAAGTTTTTGTCGAACAGGCTTGGCATCAGGATACGTTTTGATTTCATGTTCAACTATTTTCGGATCGATACCTGACATTTCCTCATAAGACCAGGCAAAAATGTCGCGTAATTCTTTGAAAAGATCCATGTAAATTTGAATCTCTTCGGGGGAGAAATCCGCTCCGACGAAGACATTCTCCATGATGCCAGGGTTTCGGGAGATGTTGATGGGTATAGTTTCAACGATAGTGGCCATATTGCCCTTAGCATAAATTTCTTGCATAGCTAAGAGATTAATAGGACATGGCTAATCTCCTGTCATGGTAACGATGAATTCTCCTGCTTCGATTCGACTTAACTCTGGGAGAAAATATGATCTTTGATGAAGATCTTCCCAAGGTTTGTCCGGACTATTCATTGATTTGATTACTACTTCATCAGAAGGCAAGACTAAGTCTAACGAATCAACATTAGCGAGAGAACCCTGAGCCCAAATAGGCTCTAGAAGTGGATCTAACTCTTGTGCAAGAGTCGGATCAGGGTTAGCTGAAGCTTGCTGGACTAAAGAGTACGCTACCTCAGCGGAAGACAAGGGCATGGACATGCCTGAGTGCCCCGTCTCATCCACCATGGATGATGGGGAAGGAAGAATCCAAGGATCCTCAAAGTAAGTCATGCGGAACGATGAAACTTGAAAAATCTCAACCTTATGGTGATTAGATATAAATTTGATATCGTCGTGAGGAGGTGGGAAATCGAAGGTACCCATCAAGGATGGGCACAAACCCACTCCTACGTTCACGACACCTGCTTGAGGATTATCAATCATCATGACCATGGATGCACCCAAAGCTGGGTTAGGTCTGGAGAAAGATAGTTGATCAATGGTCACTATCCAACCCTCATGTGGAAACAACAAGACTTGGAAAACTATAGCAACCACAGCTTGCATAGCATAAGTCCAACTCTGTCCTAACAAGATATTATAGTCGAGGGGAGCGTCGACTACCTCTACTTCAACACACACGGTTTTCCCTCCTAACTGCACAGGGAAAGAAGGAATGATGTCGTGTGGTTGGAATGAACGATCGTCGAAAGCAATGAGGAGAGTAGGTGATGGAGAAAAAATGGGTTGGCCAATGGCCTTCAAGCATGCTAATGACATAACGCATGTCGAGGCACCTTCGTTGACCGCCGTGTGGAAGATATTGTGAGTAAAAGTTTTCGTGGGATGAGCCACTACTATATGAAACGCGACATGGTAAGGCAGATGAGGTTTTAAGTTGGTTGTATCTAACATGATGGTGCCCGAATTACAAGTCTCAGTAGAGCCCAAAGCAATTAACAAGGCTTTCCTCTGAGCAGGGAAGCTTTGGAGGACCTCCAAAGCAGACATCGCACAAGGGGTTTGTGATAAATCCTCCACCACAGAGTAATTATGGGCAGCCCTTGCATTTGGGTTGTGAGAATCTTTTTTAAATGCACCCTTTGGAATGCGTGCCATTGTTTCTCCCAACGTCTTCTCAATCTATAGAGGAAGAGATGGGAGATCATCTTCTTTACCCTTCTCAAAAGCGCTTGGTTTACTATAATCGTGCGCTCTAGTTTATATTAAAGCATCACCCCTAACCATATATACGTTCACATATGAGCGATTGTTTGGAGGAGTGCAGGTTTCTTGGTTGCCCCCTTCTGTGCTTGTAGAGGCTTGAGTTAGATTTTGCCCATGTTGAAAGGGATTAGTCAACACTACTTGTTGTTGTTGTGTGACAAACTTTTGGGCCTCTGCAAGTCGAGGACAAATATGGGTCGGGTGGTATTTCGCGCACAAGTTGCATGGATACCTCACCTTCCATTTTTCTGTGTTGTCCCCGCCAGCATTATCAGTGGGTTTTTTATCCCCCTTACTCTTCTTTCATTGTTTTTTCTTCCCTTCAGGCTGCTGGGTGGCCTTTGGGTTAGTCGACTGCACGGTGTGTACTTCCGACGTTTGGGTAGGGGGAGCAGCCAAAGCAGTAGTTTGGCTGGCCACTGTGTGTTGTATGGATAATTGTTACAACTGTTTTGTCAATTGCTCAGTGGGCTTGGTTTGTGCTGAACCAACAATACCATCGGCATGTGGTCCAACTCTCTGTCTAGTTTTATCTAGTATCGAACGTGGGGCATCTGGCAAGATGGTGTATAATAAACCAGATTGAGAATAGATGATCTCAAACTATTGAGCCCTCATGATGGCATCTTCTTCGGAGAAAACTCCAGATGTTGTGACGTCTTTGGATAACTGTGGGACCAAAGACTTAAGGAACCACTCAAGCAGGAATGCTGGTGGGACTGGTATTTTGATTAGACTCTTCTGACATCTCCACTCTCGGATATGATTAGAGATATGGTCCGTTGTTGTCTATTCGAAATTGGCGAGCAGCTCTGTGCCAGCGTCGTATCTCAAAGGTAACTGGAAATGGTTAAGGAAGGCCATTTCCAGTTCGCCAAAAGAAGAGTATCTTGAGCGATCGAGCTTGATGTACCATTTCGTGGCACTCCCAATAATAGTACGTTGAAACAATCGCAATTGTACGGAGTCATCTTTCAATGAGTTAGATGAGCACCAAAGATGAAAGGTAGTCACATGATCACCTGGATCTTCATTAGGCTTGGCCTCGAACTTTGGAATGCCTGAAGGCAACTTCGTCGGCATAGGAGGCCAATGTGGATCGTGAAAAATAGGATCATTTAACAACCTTGTCGAATCTGACAAGTGTAAAGTCGCCAGGAATGGTAGTTTGGGTTGCTGCTGATAACCTGGGAAAAAGGGTCCTGGAGTTTGACTGGCACCAGGTTGCCAGGAAAAGTTTGGCTACTGGCCCAGATTCTGGTAGAAACCATGGCCCTAACCAGCATAAGGATTTTGCATATGTGGAGACATCATTGGCTGATTTCCCAAAAAGGACATAGAGTGTTGGGCATGCATTGCATTCGGAGGACTTTGGGAAGGATTACCCCATGCCGGTCCTGTGGGGAGAGGCATAGTAGTCTGTCCGGGGTTCCATTGATTGTTGAAAGAATTACCCCAGAATGGCATTCTGAAGGAGGGAATGGATCCTTGTCCTGAATTCCAAGGTCCTGCTGTGTGTGCCCCCTGCGCAGAAATAGTACCATGCACAGGAGTAGATTGTCCAAAAATGGGATTGCCCCCAGATGGGAAAGAGGCTGACGAGAAAGTGTTGTTACCAAACGTTATGTTCCAAGAAAATGGTGTTGAACCTACCGGCATACTGTGCGAAGGGGGTCCCTGACTCCCTGCTCCAAATAAACTAGTGTGTGTAGGCTGCCTGGTGGACTGCTGATGCGGACCACCAAGCGAAGGGGATGAAGGTGGTATATGACCTCTTGCATAAGGAAAAGCGTTAAAAGGGATAGGAGTGCCCCCAAGGTGACCTTGCAGAGCAGCGCTAGAGCTCCCTGCCCCCAGACCCAAAGTCTGTAAAGTGGAGTAGGTTAGTACAGGACTTGTTCCCGGACTAGGCATACCGTATGAAAACGGAGGGCCTGTCACACTAGGTGTGAAGGGGGTTGTGGCTGCAGCCATAGATGGGTTCAATCCACTGTACGATGTATTTGCGGCCGAGACCATGGTGGCTCGGACCGACAACGGTAAGTTAGGAGATGACTCTCCTGTGGTGGCAACTGTGATGGGAATTGATGAATTCCCAGAAGGAGTAACAACATTTGTTTCCATAGCTGTGTGAGGCACTGTTTGGCATTCGTGAAATTGGATTGGTACAATAAACGGTGCCAAGATATCAGTGGTTGGGGTTTCAACCGAGCCAAGATCGATGGTTGATTCCTCCGGGAGGTGTTCAGGCACAAAGGTTTGTAACTCGGTCGCTTCAAAAGACCCTTGTTGGTATAGCTTCCGCCTTAATGGTGGTGGGGGTGGCTCCAATGTAACCGGTGGCAGGCCAAGAAGCCTTCGTGACCAACGGAGCTCAGGATCCTCCACTGTGTGAGAAGATCCAAGACACACTAAGGTATTATAAATGTTCAAAAGTAACACACACTAAAAAAGAATCCCCTAAGAGATAAGACAAGCAATCATTAAACTATTTGGAAGAACAGTTACAACAACCAACACTAGAGAAACTTACCGGTGCAAGTGCAACTCGAACACGGAAGCACCCTCCGGGTATACTCTGCAAAGCGTGGCCCGATGTCTGTCCTAGGTACCACGGTATACCCCCGCAGTCACATGTGTATGTCCCTAAAAATATTGGCAACTAGGTTGCCAGCACGCGAACAGTCACCAGGCAGGTACAGTCAAAAGTCGGGTAGACCACAATGAGCAGGGTATCGAGCCCGAAACATGTCAAGGGTATCGAGAGAAAATGGTCTGGAAGACAACTAAGGACCTCAAATGGATTCGAGACCCACGAAGCCCCATGACAAATGCAAAGGACGGAATCCCAAAACAAGCCCTCTATATGTGTTCTCCACTACGATTGGTCCGACTTTGGAGGGGTTATCTCCTCTACCTTTCTACACGCGACCTCGTGTTTATCCCCTGTGTTAGAGGGGGGTTCCGGATAACTTCAACGAAACTAGACTTAGACACTCCCTATCTCATACTCTAATGTTTGGTTTTGAATGGCCTTGAAGAGTTTCCTCTCCAACCTAATCCAAGGCCCTAGTCCTGAACTAGTTTGTGAACCCTACAAACATAAAACTCTAGTAGATTTTAAAATTAGCGTTGCTTTTATGGCTTTGTCTTACGTCAAGGGGTATGAGGGTGAAACTGATGATATGTAAAGATGAAAGCAAAAAATGAATGAAAAAGATGGAAACAAAAAAGTTTTACTAAATGCAAAATTGCAACAACTTTTCACAAAGAAAGATTTTTTTTTTTTTTTTTTCTAAGATTTTGGGCAGCAAACTCAAAGGAATTTCGCTTGACTACGAGCTACTTATCATCTAAGTGCACTGAGAAAACTTACAAAATAAAGACTTTTCCTTAGCTAATGATGTAGAAATACATTCTTTAACCAAATAAGAAAATGAAAAGAGATTTTTTTTTTATTTAAATGCTAGTAAAGCAAAAAAGGGAAAATACCGACAAGCAAAAAACCAAGAAAAAAAATTATGGCTTAAAGCGCAGATTGCAAAGAATCGGAGTAAAGAATCACACAATGGCAATGAAAAAACAAAGACTCTCATGCTTGTCTAAAAACCATAAATATATATAAATATATATATATATATATATATATATATATATATTTCTTTCAACTATTAACTGAGAAAAAGCAGGCTAAGGGTCAGATGACCTAACCTACTGACTGTTCAAACCTAGATTCAAACACCTGAGAGGAATACTTCTTATCAAAGGAGGGGATGACTGCCCCACCCTGAACAAAAAGTAGCATGTACAAGCACGCTACTGTCACTCAAACAACAAGAGTGCAAACGCATGCTAACCAGAGACAGAGAGTGTGTACACGCGGGCTGACCTTGTATAGGCCGTGTGTATATCTAAATTCTAAGAAAAAATATGAAAACAGATAGTCCAGACCAGGAAGAGGCCTCTGGTATTGATAACCAAGTTCCCTTGCAGGCTTGGATACTCTTTCTAACAGAAAAAGAAAATAATGGCAGGAAAAATAATAAGGCAAAAAAAAAGCAATCTGAGATAGGACTGAAATCAAGCAATACTCAGACATGATTCCAGAAAACCCCCCTGAGAATGTGTGATTCTGACAGGGAAGAGGAGGACTGCCTCTAAGGTTCTTTGTACTCCTACATGCTACTGCTATCTCTACAGCTAGCGTTCACACGCGGGCTGTCAGAGGATAGGGCCTGGGTACACGCGTTCAGGCCTTCTACAAGCCACGTGTACCTCTGTGTGTCCCAAAAAATACAGTCAAGCAAAAGTCAGGGAAAGCTAGTATGGAAAACCAGACTCCCTGCTAGCTCAGACCTTACAGAAATAAGAAAAGACAAGCAAAGAAAAAACAGAAAACCTAGTCTCTAAACTACCCAAAAACTTAAATAAATCCAAGAACCCTAAAGAGTATTCTCCCCAGTATGGTCTCCAATTCTGTTGTTGGGAAAAACAACCTACGGACTAGAAAACTAGGGTCAGATTTGCATGTATATTTGATCGAATAGAAACTAATTTTTTACCTACATCCCAAGATTTATATCCCTTTTTCTCAGTAAATGCATCGAAAAGGACCACCTACCTTATTACCAGCATTCGATGTAGATCCTCCATTGCGCTTTGATTACTTGCTTGTGTTGCTCCTTCCAAAGATGACCTGCACTCAAGACAAACAACAACTATGCATGCATGCTACTTCTATACTCAAGGGTTAGAAATCAAGCATAAAGTAATCAAACCATAGACAATTCATGAATTGGGACGGGAAAAGCATTCTTTTTATTACTGAAAGTGAATCAACTTACAAAAGATGAGACCAGCCATCGCTCCTTGAACCTGATCCTGGGCTCCTCTTCTTTTGTCCTTCAACTGCTTTGCGTTAAATCTCCTTTGGTATGAGGAAAGGCTAAAGGGTTGGGACAATGGATTACGTAAATGGACAGAGTTTCTTAGCTATATTTTTTCCTCTTCCAAATGGTACCCCTACCCCTTCTTTTATAGGCTAGAAGGAGCTAGGGTTTTGGACGAACCCTCGGCCATGCATGGTCGGGAGTTTCAGTTTAACTGACCCATATCTTTTTGTTCCATCGGCAACATTCCTTTTTTCATGCTTTGTTAGGTACATGCGAGCTGTTGTGCGTCAGCCAACGTGTACACGCATGCAATAATGGGTTAGGGCGCGTGGGCCTTGACACAAGAGGATTTTCAAAGAGTTGTTCAGCAGAGTTTTGGCAAAGAAGGGATATGAGTTGGCCTGATTCCAAGTAAGCATGTGTGGTGCAATTTAGGGTTATAACATGCCATTATAATTTTTGGTACCTAGTCTGCGCGTAGCAGCAATTACACACATGAAAGAGCGAGGTGTAGTATAGGAGAGACTAAATCAATTGCTAATCATGGAGGAATATAAGATCCTAGTAGGGTTCCACCAACAAGTTCAGAAAGCAAGGGACATATCTTGGCATGACAGACACATCAAGAAGAAAACTTTCAAATAAGGAGACTTAGTGTTGATGTATGACAACAAATCAATTCAACATCCAGGAAAACTTAGAATGCATTGGTTAGGACCGTACGAAGTAAAAACTGTCACATATGGGGGAGATGTATAGTTGAAATACTTATAATGTGAAAAGATGAGAGGGATGATCAATGGGAGCCGACTGAAGTTTTACAAGGACAGTCGACCACCCACAACATGAAAGTCACCACGCAGCAAAAAAAAAAAAAAAACAGGATAGTAAATGGTACCAACAGAGGTACAGTGCGTCGAAACGAGAAAGAGAACACACACTTAGGAATACAAACCCAGCAAGAACAAGTCCAATGGTCAGTTCAAAATAGAAACAAGCGGGAAAAGTAAAGACAACAAAAGAAGTACTAAATGACGAAGGCAAGTGGACTTGAATGCCGGAAATGATCGACGAGACACCACATTAATCACGCCAACTGGAGATGGCAAGGGAGAGTAATGGAAAGTATGAAGCAACTGGAGGTTCATTGAATTCGTAATAAAGGTAGCATCTTCGACAAGATTCATACGATGCCCATACAAAGCATGGACGTGGGAGAAAAAAGATTATTGAGAAATTCAAGGATATAGAGAGCGATAGACCCTACGATGCATAGAGAAAAGTTCACAGAGATTGCAGAAGCTACTGATCTTGGAGAATGAACAGATATTCTACCATGGCACCACCAAAACAAGTAGAACTGAACCAGGTTGCCAGAAAATCTAGAGTTAGGACCAGGGCACAGGTACAAACGCAGGAAAGTGAACAACAGCCACCAAAAATCATCAATCTCGATGAAATCCCATCACCAGATACAATACCAATGAACCCCACACTCATGGTAGAAGAAACCCAAAAGACAATATCCGAGGGAATGAATGTGTGTTGGCCCTTGACGAAGTTTTGAGGATCCTTGGTCAGGTTTGACCTACTTTTGGGACTTCGACAGACTGTCGAAGGTGGAGCACAAGTCGAAGTAGAGATCACAGGATCTCAACACCTTTCTAGGGCCTTTTGTGTTTTGGGATTATGTAACAGGTATGGGGATGTCAGCCCATGGGTTTACCCATGTTTAGGACTCTTTTGTAATGTATAAATAGAAAGCTAGGCAATGTAAGTAAGTGTGTGTGTGTGTGGGGGGGGGGTTATGCTAAGTGAAAAGTGCAAGTGATAGTGTACATGCTTCGTGCATGTTGTGTGAGAATTGCAAGGCTAAGTGAAAGTGGTTGTAAGAGATTGGCAGAAGCTTTGTGTTGTAACCTATCTCGGGGAAGGGGAATCTAGTGAGGTGCACGTAGATCTATTTTCCTATACGGAGTAGGATCTTGTGACTTTGTGCATGTAGATGATTGATCGAAGATAATAAAAGAGAAGAGTTGGTGGACGTAGGCCTAGGCTAGGGGTGAACCATGTATATCATGTGTTGCTATGCTTTGTGTGATGTATTGATGTGTTTATTTGTTTACTTGCTTATGTGCTTTGATATAGATGAATGATAGATAGATATGTTAATGCTTTGTGATTAATAATATGGATGAATGCTAGATCTAACCTATGTGAATGTGCTTAGTGCTTGAATGGACTAGATCTGGGTGAAAACTGCGATGCTCTGTAATTAGGGTTTTATCTGTGAAGTAGATATTGATTAAATACTAATGAACTGTAACTACTAATTTCTTTGTTAAGGTGTTGTAATCCCTGATCGATGTCTCAGCTAAGGTTGCAGACATCTGAGTCCTGCAACCACCCATGACTCTACCTCGGGTGAGACTTCATCTGCTTCGTAGGTGTTGCCTAAAGGGCCGGTAGTTAGGGTTTTTCTGGTGCATTGTTGTAGCGTTGAACCCTAGGTCTTCCCTATGCTAACAAATGGTTTCGTTGCCGGGCCCTGAAACTGTGATTGTTGGGAACTGAAGAAAAGAAAGTTTTGTGTGTAGATATGTTGCTTTAGTGTGCAGTAGTCTACTTAACTTGTGAATCTTTTTGCTAAGAAGAAAAGTCAAATCTGAAGAAAAGAGGTAAGATCTGAAGGCTTTGTGCTTTGTTAAAGGTAAGAACAGTGAAATTTTTTGAAAAGGGAAAGATAAGTGGAAATTGTTTTTTCAAAAGTATGGATCTAGGTATGTTTGATAAAAAAATTCCTAGCTTGAAAAGTAGGGCATAGCTAGATGGAAGGAGGTTTGATATGAGTAGATCTAATAAAAATAATGAAATATATGTTATTCCTATGCATAGAAAGAATGTTTGGACTAACAAATGGATGCAGGAACCTAGAAATATTTTTTTGCAGGTTAGCTACTATGATCCTAGTCCGCAGTATAGGAAAGGTTGGGGATCATTTCAAAGAAAGAGAAGATTAACTCTTTGTTATAATTGCAGAAGACCGGGACATCTTGCCAAGGAATGCCCTGGTAGAAGACCTAGTTGTCTTTGTTTCCGCTATGAATCATGAAGTTTTGGACTTCCCTAGAATGATTGCTAAGGTTGAAAGAATGAATATCAGACAAGAAAACCTTGAGGAAGATCAAGAAACTAAGACCACGACAGAACCCTAGAAAGAATCAGAGACTGTATTACTGCAAATGAAAGAAACCCTAAATGATCACCAAAATATCAACTTGTCATAGATATTCAAAGAAAAAGAGTGCATAGAAACAAGAATAGGAGACTTCAACATAGACTGTGTTCTATATGAGGAAACACGGGTGAATATTATGATAGAAAGAACCTAGGAAATTTTAGGAAAGCCTGTTATGATTCCTTCATTAGGAGGAATAGGATTATTCAGAGGAAAGATGATAACCCTATGTGGAAGACTCACCTAAATAGTTATGAGTGTTCATGGAACTATGACAGAGGAAGATTTTGAGGTTGTTAAATTTATTGAGAACAATGCCCCATTTTCTATGCTATTAAGAAAACCCTGGATTGAGAGAAATCGAACCAGAAGAAAAGAAGAGGAAGTCTTAGAACAAAAGAAGCAAGAATTAACAGATTTCATGACTAGGAGGATAGCACACTTGATTGAAGAACGGGAGAACAGATAAAAGCTATTTAAAACCAGAAACTTGGATGTTGAAGTTGAATGAACACAAGAATATTCACAGAAGAACGGAGCACCTACCCCAGACAGAGAAGAAGTATTGCCCTTGAACCCTACGAAAGAATCTCAACGGTGCGAAGTTACTATGCCAAGAGGATACAAGAATCAAAATGGGAAGAGGAACCCAGTAACGCATATCACCGGGAAGAAGGATAGGAAGCTCACTGAGAAGAAAGTGAAGCTAGAAAAACTGTTGGAGATTCCCGAGGAAACTTCGCAAAAGGAAGGTTTGCAAAACTAGAACTTCGTTCAGATATCAGAATAGCACAACATGGCACTTCGCCATGGCAGAGTGATATAGCCATTGAAAGCATTATAACCATTATCTCGATGCCCCTAATGGTTAGAATAGCAATTATGACCAGAAATCTCGCCATCAGACCATTGGGACCGCGCCGTAACGGACAGAACTGCATTGATGAAGGCCCCTTATCCATTGGAGAAAATATGTTACATCATTGTCTACTTATTTCGTCGACTATTGCACCGAGAACACTTTTTTGAATTGTACCCGAGCCAACAAGATAACTCATTGCTACCACATTGTGTTTATTGAGATTGACACATGTTCCATTGCTTTGAGCATTCATTCATCCTCCTGAGTTATCCGATTTGAGCGTGTATTTCAGACGAGCTCAACGTCGCAGAGAAAGTCGTCGAATAATTTCTAATCGACCTTATGGCAGAGAGAGTGATGTCCACAATATTTAAAGCTTCATCGACATGAGGAGTGCAAGCCTCCCCGTCAACTACTCGCGGATCCGGACCATCCCACATTGCATATGAGAAGAGAACCAAGCACAGAGATCACTTCGTGAATGCAAAGTTAATCCTGTCTATTATGACCGATTACATCCTGCCTCTAGCCAATGTGGTGAATCATGACATTGTCCTAAGGGAATTCGATTACATAGTCATCACAACATACCTCCCGAAGGGGATACGTGCAGTCAGACCATAGTTGGAGAGGATTCCAAACTTAAATATCAGTGACTATAATCTAGGGGACCGCAAGACCTATGGCATGCTCGTGCCTCACAAGTACTTGACTAAGATGAAGCAAAAGAGATCGAAGATCATTCCCCAACCATGGACCATGAACATCGCACAGTCCACTATCCTTAATGTCATGAAAACTACACACTTTGGAAGGCCCCAGGAGGTTAACGCATGCGTTAAAATCCTGTTGTCATGATTCCACAGTGGTTATTTATGTTTAGACAAACGTATTACCATCGATCCGGCACTGATCCATAGGATCACCGAATTGAGCATGCAAGGACCCGACCCACAGGACTTCTACCCAGGGAAGGTTGCAGATCGCACCATGGCACAAAAGATTAAATACATCTATGGAAATCTAGAGAAGGGGACGCAAGGCTACAAGGTAGCCTCCATTCATAATGGTACAGTGTGCCTCGCTTGCCAGTTGATTGCTAGTAAGATAGTCTGAAAGAACAAACCCACGCAGGTTGCAGGGTTTTTGGTTGACCTCGCAGGAAAGTGCGTGGAGGGATTACAGATGAACTGGACGAATTACTTAGTTAACCATCTAGAATTAGGTTTTCGAGAAGCTCAGGATCAGGGCTACAAGTTCCACTTTAGCTGGTTGCTAATCGTCATCACATTTACAGCTTGGGAGATGCTGGAAGGTGCGACCTTCACGAACATTGAGCCGTTCAAACCACTTTCTACGAAGTTCACCACTCTCTGGTACTCGAGCGACTTCGGAAAATAGTGGCAGTCAAACGCATTATTCCATACCTACTACCTGCAGCTGAGAAGGGTTATCGAATTGTTCCCTCAGATGACGCCAAACACTCTGGACAGGTTCAGACCCCTTATGAAGTTTTGCGTAGATAGGAATTTCATATATATCACCATGTGTGTAGATGAGAATAAAGAAAAGCTTCAGTCATACTATAATCTCACTGATGAGGACCTGGAATAAATCACTAAGGAATGGCCCGCAGAGTTCCTTATACTAGTCGCTAAGGCATAATTGTTCGACCCAAACCTCATTGGAATCCCAGTAGTTACCTGCAAGGATTATAATGCACCCAGCAGTAGCAGAAGGAAGAAGAACGAAGATGTATAGGAACTGAGCAGTGCCTCGGAAGAGACTTCCTCAGATTCAACTGGCGAAGGAGGAGGTGACGAGGTGGACAAAGAGGAGAAAGAAGAAAAAGCAGGGGAAGAAGATAAGTCAGAGCAAGGTGAAGTAACCTCGCCATGGAACCCCCTTGATGACGCAGATCCATCGAAGAAAAGGAAGGTTTCCCCCATGAAACCTACATCACGGAAGAAATACAAAGAAATAAATCCGAAGCTTCAGACTGTACTCGCGATCAATGACTTCGATTTCATCATCACAGCCATATCAAATGCTTCGTAGGACATTTTGTAGAACAGTGAAGCCAAGCAAGAAGCCTTGTATCACCGAATCGTGACAGAGTTGAGAGGGGTACAGTAGGCCCTTCACTCCAGCTGCATAGTATCCACTATGCCCCCACCATCAGAATAACTAGAGTTGGGATATGAGCCTGCCCAACTCCGCAGACTAGCTGATGCGACCGAAGCCCACCTTCGTCGAGTGCAAGAAGAGAAAGAACGGGCCATAGTGGCCCTGAAGCAAGCACAAGAATAAATGGTAGAGCAACGTTGGGTCGCACAAAAGGAGAAAGAGGACCTTCAAGCCAATTTTGAAAAAGAAAGAACGCAGACCAAGTAAGAAAAAGAATAGTTGCTCACAGAACAGTTGGGAGTTAAAGAAGAAGTCGACAGATCACTTTGCTCTATGACAGGCTTAGAGCCAAAGGCATAAGACCAAGTGGAGCATCAAGTAGCACAACTCACAGAAGCTATCCAGCAACTACAACAAAGAATAGCAGACTTAGATCTCTGAATAGTGCCCAGCACTCCGTCAGATGTACAAGATCAAAGAAAAGCAGTTGCTCGAAGCGCAATTGAAAGAATCAAGGCCCTCACCATGGAATGTAAACAACTAAGTGATCACAGTGCCCAAACTTATGAGTGGCTCACTGAGGATTCTGAATTAAATGAATTGGAGTCACAGATCTAGAAGGAAAAGCACCAAGAAGAAACAGTACAGGTGCAATTGAATCCCCTGTCAACAGTCGAAAGGATGAAGCGATCCCAAGAATAACGCAATGCCCAACAGTAGTTCCACATCATTCAAAGAAGAGTAATGGAAGTGACTCAGAGACTCCAACCAATTTAGGACAAGGCTTGCCAACTATTTGCAAATATTGAAGGCTAAGGAACATAACTAGAGCAAGTTGTCACTGCAGCTAAACAATTCTTAGAGGGACCTATCAACGAAGCAGTAATCCAATAGTTCGTTGAACAGGAGGCCTTGGCCCAGAAATAGATCGAATCATCTCAAGCAAGGCTCGAGGCTTCCTAAGTAGAGATACCCAGACTAGAGTGACTCGAGACGAGTCACAGGTGAGTGTTGGGGGCATGTTGGCCCTTGACCAAGTTTTGAGGATCCTTGGTCAGGTTTGACCTAGTTTTGGGACTTCAACAGGTTGTCGAAGGTGGAGCACAAGTCGAAGCATATATTGTGGGATCTCGGCCCCTTTCTAGGGCCTTTTGGGTTTTGGGCTTATGTAACGGGTATGGGGATGTCGTCCCATGGGTTTACCCATGTTTGGGCCTCTTTTGTAATGTATAAATAGAAAGTTAGGCGATGTAAGTAAGCACGTGTGTGTGTGGGTATGCTAAATGAAAAGTTCAAGTGATAGTGTACATTCTTTGTCCATGCTATGTGAGACTTGCAAGGCTAAGTGCAAGTGACTGTAAGAGATTGAGTAGAAGCTTTGTGATGTAACCTAGCTCGGGGAATGAGGATCTGGTGAGGTGCATGCAAATCTCATGTCCTATGCGGAGTAGGATCTTTTGGCTCTGTGCATGTAGTTGATTGACCGAAGATAATAAAAGAGAAGAAGAGTTGGTGGACGTAGCCCCGGGCTGGGGGTGAACCACGTATATCCTGTGTTGTAATGCTTTATGCGATGTATTGATGTGTTTATGTGTTTACTTGCTTAAGTGATTTGATATAGATGATTGATAGATAGATATGTTAATGATTTGTGCTTAATAATATGTATGAATGCTATATCTAACCTATGTGAATGTGCTTAGTGCTTGAATGGACTAGATCTTGGTGAAAACTGTGATGCTCTATAATTAGGGTTTTATCTGTGAAGTAGATACTAATTAAATATTGATGAACTGTAACTACTAAGTTCTTTGTTAAGGTGTTGTAATCACTTCTCAGTGTCCCAACTAAGGTTGTAGACATATGAGTCCTGCAGCCACCTCTGCCTCTACCTCGGGTGAGACTTCATCTGCTTCGTAGGTGTTTCTGAAAGGGCCGGTAGTTAGGGTTTTGTTGGTGCATTGTTGTAGCGTTGAACCCTAGGTTTGACCCTGTGCCAACAACATGGATATGCTGGCAGAGGAACAGGGTCAATAGAACCAAGTCACAGGCATCCAGGTGCAACCATAGAACCCGGAAGAAGCTCCGAGAGTCAATGGAATGGTTACAAATCAAGAAGCAATAGTCGAGCCAGACAAATCTCAGAGGACCGTGTCATACCATCCACGGGAGGGAGCTATGGAAGATGTCACAAGATGGCCAGAATAGTATGTTGAATAATGACCGATGGAGGTTGGAACCTCAAGTCAGGAACCACCAAAAAAGGACAAACAGCAGGTGCCTAGGTCACCACGCAAGCAACCCATCACAACCATTTCTTTTTCACGTCTACCAGAAGGGGTATGCATGAAATCAGACTTTCTAGGATATGTCGAGAAGCTAAAATACTTGGACCATGATGTAACAGACATGGACAAGTTCCCAGATTTTGCGAAGCAATTCTACCTACATATTGTGGGTCTGGATGCATTTTGGGAACCGGTTAATCAACCACTCTGGTGGGTAGCAGGATTGGAAAAAACTGGGATTTTAGGTCTACTAGAACTACCACACTTTGGTAGAGGACAGTATGATAGCAATTGCATCAAACATTTGATGGAAGTAACACATGGAGGATACATATGGCTGGAAAAGTGTGTCTCAATAGACATAGATCTCATCATGCACATTACAGGGCTTTCATCACGGGGCACGGATCCCGCACAATTTCTCACAGAAAAAAAAAAAAAAAAGAAAAAAAAAAGAAGGAAAAATCATTCGTCGAGGGAATGAAAAAGAAATACACCATTGAAAGGGGGACACATAGAATCATCATCAAACGGATCAGTGGCGCCCTAAATATCATGTCTGTAATCTTCTCAGAACATGCCGCGAGGAGAAATTCTTGGTTGGGGTTGTTTCACAGTCTGTTGAGGGCACCACAGTTAGTTGGGGCCCTTATCTTGAATATGTTTCTAGATGACTGCAAGGATGCGTAGGATCTAGGAACATAATTTCATTACTCATGGCTTCTCATGTTGATAGCCATTATGGGATGGAAGGAACCAAAATATGTATTTTTTTCCACCAGACCCAAATGTTAGAAAAACAAGACCGTGGAGAAATAAAATAAAACAAATGCGGAAATAAAACACAGAAGCTACACAATACAATAGAGACACAGATTTACGTGGTTCACCCAGTGTGGGCTATGTCCACCAGAGAAATTTCCAGGTCCTTCCTTTATTATTATCCAGTATATCAAGGGATACAACATACAACAAACCCATTGTAACTTCCTCTTCTTTATCTAACTGTAACTCATCTCAGAATACAATATCCGCTATGTTCCATAGCCATAATACATTTCCCTCATAACAGAGGGTTGCCTTCTAAGGCAAAAAACCCTAACACAATTTCTACTGTTAGATCTGTGAACTTATAATGAATGGTCCAGATTTACAATGAAATTACAATATACATTTACAAGGAATTTTTTCCTTCATGGGCTTCGCCCGCCAACCCCGTCAGGGTCTCGCTTTCCCCCGGACCCCGCAGAGGGGGTAACCCCCCTCTGCACTCCCCCACGTAGAAGAGTGTACATACTTCTGGGGTGTAAATACTTCATGGGGTATAAACACGGCTGAAAACAAAAGACCTCTGAATCAGGAATATAATCAGGCTCCACAACTAAAAATCTCCCACTTGGAGACTGATCTCAACAACTCCACCATTGTTGTATATGCTGGACTCTGAACCTTCTTGGACCTGGAAAATTTATCATCTTCATATTCATTCTTGAAGACCAACTGAAACTAAGCAGGAACTCAATTTTTCCCCGGTTACTCCCTTTGTTAACATATCTACAGGAATCTGGCTAGTGTGTATCTTTTCCAACTTCAAATGTCCATCTTCCAAGGTGGATCATATGAAGTAGTACCTCAACTGTATATGATTATTCTTCAAATGGAAGGTTGAGTTATTTGCAATATGAATGACACTCTCACTATCACAGTACAACCTATTATTCTCCTGCTTCTTTCCCAATTCCTCCATAAACCTCTATAACCAAATCATCTCTTTACTAGCCTCTGTAGTAGCAACATACTCTGCCTCTATTGTTGAAAGTGCAACAACCTTTTGCAGTTTCAAAATCCAACTTATTTTTGTTCCACCTATAGTAAAAATATACCCTGTGGTGATCCTCATGTTGTATTTATCACCTGCCATATATGAATCAACATATCCCTATAGAAAATTTTATGAACCTCCAAAACATAATGCATGAGTCGCAGTACCTCTCAAATACCTGAGAATCCACTTTACTACCTCCCAATGTTCTTTACCTGGATTGTTCATATACTTGCTCACAACTCCCACTACATGTGCTATATATGGTCTTGTGCAAACCATTGCATACATCAAGCTGCCAATTATTGATGAATAAGGGACCCTGGAGATGTATTTTATCTCCTCCTCTGTCTTGGGACAAATTTCTTTAGTTAATTTGAAATGGATGGCCAAAGGTGTACTAACTAGTTTTGCATTCTACATTCTAAACCTCTCCAAAACCTTCTCTATGTACTCACCCTGAGACAATGTCAATTTGTGATTTTTTATGTCTCTTGTTATTCTCATACTAAGGATTTTCTTTGCAGCACCCAAATCCTTCATCGCAAATGAATTATCTAATTTATTCTTGAGCACATTTATATCCTGCATATTAGACCCTACAACAAGCATGTCATCTACATACAATAGAAAGATAATATAGCTTCCATTTTCTAGCCTTTTGAAGTAAACACAATGATCAGAATGACATCTAATATAACCCTATTATGTCATAAACCTGTCAAACTTCAAATACCACTGCCTTGGATCTTGCTTTAGGCCATACAAGATCTTCTTCAACCTGCATACCAAATTCTCCTTCCCTTTGACCTCATACCCCTGTGGCTACTCCATATAAATCTCTTCCTCCAAATCCCCATGGAGAAAAGTTGTTTTAACATCTAATTGTTCAATATGCAAATCTTCTACTGCCACAAGACTTAAAATAGTCCTAATTGAAGTCATTTTAACAACAGGATAAAATATTTCATCAAAATCTATACCTTTCTTTTGTGCAAACACCTTTACAAGAAGTCCAGCCTTATACCGCTTTATTCCTCCATCTTCTTCCTTCAAATTGTAAACCCATTTATTCTGCAATTATATTTTTCCTGCAGGCAACTAAACCAAGTCCCAAGTATGTTTATTTACCAATGAATCCATTTCCTCTTTCATGCCTTGCTCCCACTTCTTTTGGGTGTCTACCTGCATTGCTTCTTCATAACATTCTGGTTCACCAGAATCAGTCAACAATAAATAATACAATGAAGGAGAGTATCGTTCAGGGGGTATACTTACCATGGTAGATTTTCTAAAAACACTTGCAGGCGTTTGAGGTACCTGCTGCTCCTGTTGTTGTACAATTTGATTTTCTGGTTCCTTTGGAATTTATTTTTCAGTGATCTCATCAAGCACTATGTATTCTTGTTTTTATTTTCCTGTTTCTTTCCCTGCAACTGATATGTGTAAATTAACTTCTCATTGAATATGACATCTCTACTCCTAATGATTTTGTTATTTTCATAATCCCATAAGCGATAACCAAAATCATTAACATCATATCTAATAAAGGTACACTTCTTGGATTTTTCCTCAAGCTTTGTTCT
>SNQJ01S0000035.1:1129170-1203020 GCA_010110895.2 Picea sitchensis
CGAATCCCATGGTATGAATAGTAATCATCAAAATCCTTGTTGCAATATTCACCTCCATTATCTGATCTGAGACACTTCAAACTTTTTCCTGTCTCATTCTCAACCAAAGCTTTCCATTTCTTAAAAGTATCAAAAACATCAAATTTTTGTCGAATGCAATAAACCCAAGTTTTTCTAGTTGCATCATCAATAAAAGTAACATAATAACGATATCCACCAAGAGATGATACCTGAGCTGGTACCCATACATCTTTATGCACAAGCTCTAACCTTTCATTCTTCTTTCCTTTTCCAACTCTGAGAAATTTGACTCTCTTTTGTTTTCCATAAACACAATGCTCACAGAAGTCCAAATCAATTTGTTTAATATCTGGAAACAAATTTCTTTTGTGGAGTATCTGCATTCCCTTGTCACTCATGTGTCCCAACCTATGATGCCACAATGTTGTATCAACTCATGTAGAAGCTAAAGAGATAGAAGAGTCAGTATTACCAGTACATAAATACAATGTACCTACCTTCTCTCCTTTTTCTATCACCAATGATCCTTTGAAGACCTTCCACGTCTTATATGTAAATATTGATATACAACCTTCACTTGCCAACTGCCCTGTTGAAATTAGATTTTTCCTTAAATATGGAACATGTCTTACCTCTTTCAACAACCATTGGTTTCCATTGTGTTGCTTTATTTTTAGCCTTCCCATTCCGACAATTTTGCATGGTGCATCATCACCCAAATGAACCTGTCCAAAATCACCTTGAACATAATCTAGAAAATGTTTCCTATGGGGTGTGGCATGAAATAAAGCCCCTGAATATACTACCCAAGACTCAAAAATATTATCTATAGAAATAATCAAAGCATCTTGTAACACATCACCTGTTACATTTGCTTCTTTATTTCTCTCCTGTTGTCCATCTCTTTGTTTCTTTGGAGCTCTGCAGTCTTTCTTCAGATGTCCTTTCTTCCCACAATTCCAGCACTCTATCTTTCCAAGTATGTATTTGGATCCTCCCTTCCTATAATTCCCGTGGTTCCCTGAGCCCTTTCCTATATCCTTTTGTCTTCCCCTGTTCTCCATGTTCAATGCATTACCTGATGTCTCACCTGTGCTTTTCCATTGCATTTCCTCACTAAGGATAACACCAACAACATCATCAAATTTTAAAGTATTTGAACTAGAGACAGAGTTACTTACAGCCATGACCAAGCCATTCCAGCTTTATGGCAATGAGCACAAGATTAGAAGAGCCATGACCTCATCATCAAAGTCCACTTTTATAGAACTTAGTTGATTAGTAACCATATTAAAATCATTTAAATGATCTGCAACAGACCCACCTTCTGACATATTCATATTAAATAATCTCTTCATTAGAAATACCTTATTGGACGTCAAGGGTTTTTCATACAATTTAGCCAATGTGTCCATCAAACCCTTCATTGTCTTTTCTTTCAAAATATTGAAAGCCATCGATGCTACCAGTCTCAGTTGTATCATTCCTAGAGCCTTTTTGTCAAGAATCTCCCATTATTCATCCTTCATATATGTCAACTTCTTTTCTATTCCACCCAATGGTAGGAATAGATCCTTCTGATATAAATAATCTTCCATGTACATCTTCCATAACTGGTAGTTTTGGCTGTTAAATTTTTTGACCCTAAACTTTCCATCTTCCGACATTGCTCCCACTCGAACCAGGAACCCTCTTTTCCTGTGAGTTACCTTTCACTTTGATACCAGTTGTTATAAAAACAGGACCGTGGAGCAATAAAACAAAACAAATGCAGAAACAAAACATAGAATATACACAATACAATAGAGACACAAATTTACGTGGTTCACTCAGTGTGGGCTATGTACACCAAAGAAATTGCCAGGTCCTTCCTTTATTATTATCCAGCATATGAAGGGATACAACCTATAGCAAACCCGTTGTAGCTTCATCTTCTTTCTCTCACTGTCTCTCATCTCATAATATAATATTCACTATGTTCCATAGCCGTAATACATTTCCCTCATAATAGAGGGTTTCCTTCTAGGGAAAAAAACCCTAACATAATTTCTACCGTTAGATCTGCGACATTATAATGAACGGTCGAAATTTACAATAAAATTACAATATACATTTACAAGGCATTTTTTCCTTCGGGGGATTTTCCCCCGAACCCTCGCAGAGGGGGTAACCCCTGTCTTCACTCCCCCACATGGAAGAGTGTACATACTTCTGGGGTGTAAATACTTCATGGGGTATAAACATAGCTGAAAACAAAAGGCCTCTAAATCAAGAAGATAATCAAGCTCCACAACCAAAACCAAACCTAATCATGGAGCGAGATATTTATCGTTGGGCGTCGTGTCAAACACCAGGAACATAAAGATGAATGCATCCATATTTGAAGTATATATACATGATCTATAGGAGGCCATTGCCAACCTATAGAGAATAACACCACAGGTTGTTGCATACTATCGGTACATCACCAACTTCAAGGCCACTAGACATGCGATGTGGATACAGGCGCGGAAGGACCCCAACAAGCAGTGGCTACAACTACACTATTACATCATGGAGGGTGACATAGAAATGGCTCTAAAGGATTAGAAAGATGACTGGAGGATTCCAATCCTCACTCAAGACATACCTGCAAGGAAATAAGAGGAGGAGGCAAGGCAAGAACATACAAATGTCGAGGAGGTAGGGCAGAGAGAGACACAACCCCAGGAAGTCCCAGTGCCCAAGAAACCAAGGACGGGACAGACCAAAACAAAGCAGACAAAAGAAGGGACATTTAATACAAGAACCCAGAAGGCGAAGAAGAATAATACATAGTCACCACAAGTACAGCAAAAAATTGTTGAGGAAACGTAGGGTACTACACCAAATCCTAATCTACAAAAGCCAGGCCCGACTAAGAGACCAGCTACTCAAACGGGGTGTGCGCGTAAGAAGATGAAGGTGCATAGAACACCTCTGGAGTACATGATTACCGAGGATGATGCATACATGATAGCCCAAATGGTTTAGGATCGTACATACGAGGATTTTGAGAATGTTTCACACCACAAGGACAGAATTGAAGAGGAGTTGGCAGACATACGATAGTTCCTCAAGCATATCGAAGAAATGTAGGCAGCGTCCAGAAGCAGAGAAACAAGGCCATCAGCATCACAGATAGGAGAAGAACCTGAAGCAAGTGAGAGGGATACAGTCCACACAATAATGCAGCCGAGTGAAATAGTCCATATTACACCAAGCATGTTGCACATGGACGAGATCGTGGGGCAGACACCCCTAAAGGACTTAGCTCAACTCCAATTGGTATTTTTGCGGATACCATCCAAGGCTCTACATAAACTACAGGTTAGTGTTACCCAAGAAGTACAATCTCATGCACACACAAAAATAGCTGAGTTACAATAGGTAAAGGCTAAATGGGACACGTTGGAATTGATATATGAGCAGGCCAAGCTCGAGACCCAAGAGGAGAGGGAACACATGAACGAATTGGAACAAAAAGTGGTCGGAACTTATGATAAGGTTCCAAAGAACGCGTAGAGGTTCAAACTCACAACAACCGAGAATATTGATCAAATTGCACAGGCACTCGATCAATATCAGTAGGAGATCGATAATCTTTGTGAGAAACTCACACATACCACTCCACTAGAGGTAAGGGAACAAAGGAAGCAGGAGGAAACAGAGCAGCTACAGAAGATAGAGCGACAGGTCAGTGAAGTAGCTGACTTTTTCGACCAAGCAGCACATCTCTAGATGAAAATGGAAGAGGATCAACAGGTCCATCAGTGGGACAAGGAAGAATAAAGGATAAGCGCAGCTATCCAGGAACTCAAGCAGAGGCAGAAGACAATGACCATCACGAAGCACGTCAAAGGGGCACAAGATATGAGGAAGCTATAGGCAGAACTAACCACTGCACAGACATAGAAAACTGAACATCAGGCTCAAATGGAACCTCTCCAGGAGCGAGTGGCAGAGTTCATTGGATGGGTAGAGGAAGCCAAGACATATATGGCATATACCCAGGCGAAGTGCGCAGGGTTGATCAGTGACGATATTGTGGCACAGACAATAGATGCACTCAAGGATAAGACCGCGCAGGATCAAAAGCAAGAAAAGGAGCTCAGAGAAAAGTTCCAGACGATCACCAGGGAGATAAATGAGGCACACAGAGGATAGGTGGCTCGGGACGAGCCACGTGTCAGTGTTGGGGGCCTATTGGAAGTAGGCCAAAGTGGAAATAAAGGATATTTTGGGAAAGAAAGCATGCACAAGGGAAGCGACAGCTAGAAGGAAGAGCAACATGTGTGCATGCATGGAAGACCTAACGATGTTAGGGTTAGGATTTTTTCAATACATTGTAATGGTTGGTGAGCCAGAAACGTATAAATATAGATACCTAGGTCTCATAGGAAGAGGAGAGACTGAGAGAAAGAGAGAGAGAAGAGGATGATGAGATGTAATTTTTTGATATACGACCTAATTTTGTAAGTTGTTGAGTTGGATAGGGATAAGGAGGGTAGATATTGAGGGTTAGATTGCAGGGTGAGGATCTTGGTGCGATCTAGTCTGCCTCATAATAGATCCTGACCGGACTGAGAAGAGTTGTAAAGCACGTGGTGCTGTAATTTTGGAACAACTATAATAAAAGAGCGAAGAGCCAGATCTTTGTGGACATAGCCAAGGGGGGGTGAACCACAGTAAAACTTGTGTTATATGATTGGATGCATGTATCTCTTTATTTTTTTTAATATTTGTGGCTTTACTAAACAAATGGGTTGATTAGATCGCATACATAATCGTGAATGATAGTTTATTACATTAATAAGTTAAGTAGAACCCTCAGCACACATTTCCCATATCCTCACTCAATCTTGGGCTGAAAACACATGAGTATTGCAGCCACCCATTAAGACTATCTCGGGTGACACTGTGCAGTCCACTCTATGTGTTGCATTGCCTTCTAGATTACCAAGAGGGTCGATAGGTTTAGAGGTTTTGTTGGAACCCCAAACAGACATTAACCCTAGGTAACTCAAGATAAATATATAAACTTAGATAAATAGTAATAACCAACACGCGCTCTCATAATTGCACTCCTATCCATATTGACGAAGACGATAATGCCCCTCTCTCTCCTAGTCACTTCCCAACTCACATGTGACCCTCTCTCTGGAATACACCTCAACATTTTCCCCCGCGTGGGTCCCTCAACTCAATCAATGCGTAAATATTTTCTCTTCCAACGTGTGTTAAGGTAAAAAAGGCTAATGTACTCGGCCAGTTCGTTTCATCATCGGATTTCTATTTGGTCTCTTTATTATTCTTCTTCCTCTCCTTTTCAACGATGGCATCACCCCTTGCAATCCAATTGTCACGTCCTTTATCATGTGACTCCTATGAACCAAGTCATAACCAATCAATCCTCCACCATATATCTCACGTGGTCTAGTTAATGGGTCCCTCCCACTGCCACCTTGACATCTTGTCAACATTAGTTAATGAAGTATTAACGCCCAACGGTCATGTAATTGAACGTTAAAAGTAATTTTAGGTCCAACCTAGACCCTGTAATCATGTTTAAGTAGTTAATCAAGTATTTATCATCATCGGGGTTTTTTTCTCACCCATGTTCGCACCTCTTGTCCTCATCAACTGCCAATGACGACAGCTACAATGTTTTCCCTCCAATTTTTTGAATTCTCCCTTGCCTTAACGGTTATAACCGCCAATCACATGTGAGCTCATTTACTCTCTAGGTGCACCCATGACCAATTCCAAGTTGTATCACACTCTTATTTATTGTGCATGGTTAGGAGGGAATTGATGGATTTTGTTTTTTTTAAAAGGGGAACAAAGACTCATATTCTTTCTCACTAGCTCATGAAGGAAAAAATAAAAACACATATGCGACTCGTTTCCATGTCTATTTGATCGACTACCACTGCCAACCTTTAAACAAGTGTGATACTATTTTTCCAATGTTGTTATTTCAGGTCCGAGATGACTCTATTAACTTTAATCTGTTGGTTTTGTGCAGGTGAATAGATGTCTACAATGCTCACTAGAAAAGGAAAATCTCAAACCTATGGAACTCCTGCTCTAGTCTCCATCCCAGATTCATACACTATCTCTGACACCAACATCCATGACGGGATGGAACACTACCTCAATTACACCAAGATCCTGGACATGTTCAAAAATGAAATATTTCCCTCCGATGATCTATGTAACATTGAGGCATATAGAAATATCAAGAAGAGCGGAATCCATACAGTAGTCACTTGCCTCGACATTTTTCCTTACAATGATGCAGCCAAATGGTGTTTTGCATATCTACAAAAGGATTCAAGGTTAATACTCAATGCTTCAAGTCTCCCAATCACCTTTCTCAAAGCAGATGACATCGGGACTAGATATCAACCCCCAGAACCAACAATGGCCCTAAACAAGTCTTTTCTCGAAAATTTTGGAGTTGACCATGAATACTTTGAGACCCTCATGGAAGATTGGTTCTGTGATGAAGAATGGTTGGAAAAAAAGGGAGAAAGGTATGTTCCATCACGGTATCTCAAAATTCCCTACATAGTTCTAAATACCATGATCTTCCAGCTCTATGTCAAAGAGAGTAGCACTCATTTCAAGATGGAATGGTTCCCAATGGCTTACATGATTGCCCAGAACAACCATATGTTCAATTGGGAAACCATTCTCTCATTTAGCATCTCTCAGCGCATCCAAGATCCTAAGAGAATGAAGAATATTGGTTTCTACATGTTGGTGTATCTAATAGACATTGTGTGCATCGTAAACTCATTACCAGATTTCAACTAGTTTTGGACTCCAGACAAGGGCCCAATTCACTTTTACTCTTCTCAATTGTGGGAGTTAAATTGTAAGATATTTTTATATGCTATATGTGATTAGTTCCTGGCCCCTTGCATATGACCATCTTCGGTCTCTTCCCACTTAGGATCTCTCTTGGGGCTCTCAAAGATTTAAAGACATCAGGGATTGGTACGTGAAGAAATACTACACTTACATTTGGATTTATCGGGCCACAGAGGCACAATACTTGCTACCAAAGTATGTTCTTGATAAGTTGTTGAGAAAGAAGATTGTGTACCATACTATTGAAAAATGGGCCACTACCTACCTTTCAGAAAACAACAAGAAATATTAGCCAATTTTTCCCATCCAGGTTGGGTCATACTCTTCGGTGAACAAGAAGCAAGTTGAAAAGGAAGTTGAAGCACTCAAGGATATATGTCTCTATTTGGGGGAACCCAAATCACATGACCCTCGGAATGTTTCTTATGTGCACATGAAGGTCATCAAATTAGTGCCACAAACCATGCATGAGTCTCGGTTCTCATAGGATGTTTTCTGAGGCACACTGAGTTTCGAGGAAGCAGTGGAGAGGCTTACTATCGACGTAGCCCAACATCAATTGAGAAAGGATGAAGAAAAAGATTGAATGTTTAGGTTGAAACATTCCATAAATCTCCTCCACCAAGATAATCAAAAACTAAGGGAATAAGAGAAAAAGAAAAGAGATAAAGAAGTTGAACTGGCGAGGAAAGATGACAAGGCAAAATAAATGTATCTATTGTTGAATAAGAACGAGGTCAAATATAAGCAGACCACATTGGACAAAAGTAGAAGTAAATATTCCCCCTCTCAGAAGGCTAGCACAAGGAAAGAAAGAAACAACAAACACAGGTAATCCACCACCGGCCACACTGGGAGAAACCCAGGAAAAGAATAATAAGGATAAAGTTGAAAGTACATAAGCCCAAGACACTGTTTCAATAAGTGTCGATGTTATCATCGACCTAGATCCTGAAAGCAATTTGGTCGGTATCCAAATAGAAGAATGGACCCCTTTGGCTTTGATTCCAGGGATCTTATCACTCACCTTAGAAGGACTCGAGTTCGAAGGAGCAGTGGTCGCAATTGGATATTATTACTATAGCCACAAAACCTGATCCATAGAGAAGAGGGCCCCCAAAAGGAAAAAAGGGAAAACTATAAGCATGCCAAGATGTTCCCAAAAGTAATATTAAATGGAAAGTTGGGACCTATGAAAAGGATAACGCTCTACAAGTGGCCTTGGTGCTTAGTGATTTTATTTGGGTAAACATCGTTTCATTCCATGAAGTCATCCTAGCTCTAGGCGTCGCAAAAGTCAGGATTGGAGAGCTGGAATCAACCCCGAAGACCATCAAAGAATCTATTTCTAGTGAGAAAAAAAAAAATTTCAACATGTGAAGCGGGCCTATGAAGAAGATATGAAAAAGCAATTACAGACATAGGAGGAACATCTGCAAATAAAATTCACTAAGTCAATTTCACTAGTCCAGAAGGCCCATGCTAGTGACTCGCAATATCTTGAAACCTCACAAAATATGTTGGTGATGAAACTCAAAGAACAATTAGAGGAATTGAGGTCTTTCAATGTAAATGTTCGAGCCAAATTCCAAAGGGTACAAGTGGAGAATGAAGTTTTGTGAAATACTATAGCAGAACACCAAATCTAAACAGTGATTCTCAAGGCAGTGAAGACAAAAGCCCTGGAGAAAAATGAAGAACTTTATAACGTAGAAAAGGTTGTTTTGTGCACTCCCTAGAGTTATGGTGATTGAATATGAATGAACGAAGTTAGACTCACAAGTGAAATCTACCCAAGAAAATCATAAAATATCCCTAGAAGCTTACAATGCAATCACAAAGTGTCAATACTCACCACCAATAGTCTCATCCACAGAAATCCTCTCATTGTGTTATGAAAAGCTTCATCAACCCAGACAACATAAAAAAATCTTCATAAAACTAGATGATCATCAAATATGTGGACACCAAGCGGAACCTTACTCAGAGATAAATCGAAGCAACCAGTGAAATCAATGCGGAGGTTATCGAAAAAATATTGATGCAACCCTCCAAAATCATCACCCTAACAAAATATGGCATGCAACGTGTTGAGCAGAGGCTCAAAATGAAAATCAATATTCCCATGTGCAAGATTTAGGATGACCTGGAGAGGACACAGTTACTTTGAATAGATTCCATACTCGAAGACTTCAAGAACTGGAAGGCAGTCATGGATGCAAGGGTGAAATCGTCAAGGCACCCGTGAAGAATTGTTTTTGTAACTGAAGTTTTTTAAGGTAAATTGGATCATTGTCATTATGTCCATGCCCTAATCAGTAAAGGGAATTTGGAGCATCACTTCAATATCCCAACCGTTATCAATATGAGTATCGTAGCACAGTCCCATGGTACCTTTATAAATGGGATGATTGTAATTGAAAAAGGTATTTTGGTTCGTTGGAGAAGGACTGGTATTTTTACTCTTATTTGAATAAAGTACTGAAGACAATTTGGGATACAATGGCATTTATGTGTATGATTGTGACTATTCATATCCATGCATATACTTTTTGTGATTTTGAGTGTTAATCTTAGAACTATTTCTTGATTAATATTTTGTGACTTACAAACGTTATTTTTTTCCTTTACGAATATAGCGACTCAGTAGCTTAGTTTGTTAATTCAATTTATATTGGCTGCAAACATCTCCTTGGTAAAAATTGTATATTTATTGTTACATGAATTCTTTCTATATGAGTAATATCATCTTTTAATGTATTCTCCTTACAATTTTCTCTTGATCAGGATAGGTTAGTTTAGAACTAGTTGAAACTGCATCTTAGAATAATAATTATACATCTTAGCTTAACCTTTAGTTAGTTGGCTTCACTTCTTTTTATCTTTTTTAATTCATATGAGAACCTTCGGTTCTCAGATTCAAATTTAATTAGTATTTTAGTTAGTTGGTAACCAGGCAAAAATCTAGTCGGAAGCGCTACCCCAAACGAAAGTGGGTCTAACTGATACCTTCCATCTGGCATATTCCCCCATCTAATTGAGTGGGTCATTCAGGCTCATCGATAGAAATGGCACTAGAAGGAGGGCCACAGAATTGAATGGATACAAACAGAAATTTAAAACCTTCACATTGTGCCCCGCAAGTAAGCTTTTCCTCGACAAGTGATTCCCACCAAGTTCACTCTTAACATATTTTCTTCCCTTCAGAGTATGATGTGAACACACCAACTCAGGTCAGTACTCGTCGTGTTCCCACTCATCTTGAAATTTTCTTTTCTTCCCATCAACCTCATGTCCTAACCATCTCAGAGATTGAATCTATAGTCAGACATTCGACTAAACGAACCAAACACGCATTGAATAGACAACTTATCAAACAGAATGGATAGCTTCCTTGGATTACTCTCTACCTAAAAATTAGGAAGGCATTCAACATACAGATCCCTATTTTGTTGACCTAAACTCCTATTAATAAAACCATTCAGCTGGGACCCATGAATATAATCTTCCTGAGGATACTTCTGATTTCCCTAAGGCTTCATAATTTAATATTGAATATTATTTACTCGCCAGTGGAGCAGAAAGTAGACCACCCTCACCTCCTGATTCACCCCCTTACAGTCCTTGAGGTGAGTCGAAGGATAACTCTGAATAAATATATGGATATGAGAGTGAGCCTGAAGATAACCCCTATTACATCATTATATATCAACCCCGGAACATGGCTAGAGAAAACGCAAATCAAAATCCTCCCCCCTGCCAGCCCTGGTTGTTTTTTGACACGGTCATGGTACCAAGGATCCAGCATGACATGCCAAGACACCCTAAGAAGTTCTTGCCTAAATTTGACCCTGACAAAAAGGATTCAGCAGAAAAACATGTTAAGAAATTCATGTTGGCTATTAGGTTATAGAGCATTCGACACGAAGACGTCGTATATCGTTTGTTCCCCCTTACTTTTGAAGAAAAAGCGTCGACATGGTATTTCTCTCTAGAAGAAGCCTCCATTCTAAACTGGAGACCTTTTGAAACCTCTTTCCTCCAAAAGTTCAAGGAAAAAAATATCCGACCATCTAGGTTCTAGAACTCTCGAGAGTCAAGATGTACTCGAAAGAATTAGTTACCGATTACAATCAATGTTTCCTTACTCTATTAAAATGAATCTTGCGTGCCTTAAAACCCGTCGAAGACGTAACTATTGAATTATACACCTCTAGTTTGTCCATGGCCATGTATGTAAAAAAGTCTGAGAAAGGCACTCTAGAAGAAGCTTTCTAAGAGGCCCTTAATTTTGAGAAAAACATGATGAGTCTTAAAGACAGTGTCGGCTCAGATCTCTCCAAGGATAAGGGTAAAGGAAAAGTTTTGACATCTAAACCCAGTGAAAATAAGAAGTCTCTTGATTCAATGGATATGGAATCTCTTCAGAGAATCATTAAGAAGTTATCCAATGACCTAGTAGACCTGAAAAAGGGCGGTGGAGAGGGATCGTCTAGCCAGAAAAAATTATTTATGTTCCCCCCAAAAAAATACAAGAACATACTACCCACAAAAAAAACCGCCCCTTCTCAAATAGAAGGAATAAACATGGAGGATATTGTCTAGGCCCTTAAAACTTGGGAAACTGAGAATATGACTAAAACCGATGATGAGGGTGAAGGAATTTAGGAACAGCAAGAACAACCCTAGGAGTCCAACAATCATGCAAAGCAGTAGTTAAACTCATTTTGAGACATTGCTTATGGTGAAGATGAAGAAGAAGCTAAAGAAGTGCATATTCCACAAAACGTAGTCACCACTAGTAGTTCCAGTAAGAAGGTTCCCGATGACACCCCCTGCACCATTAATCCTACTTCTCCCACCACCTCTAATCTCAAGCAACCTTCTTCTTCTACCAATACTACTCCTAAATCCTCCAATACCAGCCCTTCCAATCCCAAAATGATAGATCAAGCAAAGAAACCAAATATTTCTCCCACACCCTTGGTCAGGTTGGAATATGACTTCCTAGAAGATATAAAGAAAATAAAAGATAACATTTATTTGTTTGAACTTATGAAAATTCCACAAATTCAAGATAATTTTATAAGAACTCTGCAAAAACTTCCCTTGGCACAACGGAAGCAAACATTGGAACCAAGAAAGGGATCACCAAGGTAAATTCGGCTGACAAAAACACTCCATCTAAAATTTAGGTTGTGACTAATGTGTCCTTAACTGGTCAAAGAGTTGGGTCTACCACCCCTCCTTTCCTCATCACTTTTAAAATATTTAATAGAAATGTTCATAATTGCATGGTGGAATAAGGAGCGTCATCTAATGCCATGCCCCTAAATGTATGTGAGAAGTTTAATGTCAAACCTGAACCATCTAACATCTAGATTATTCAGTTAGATAGAACCAAAGTTAAGGTTATTGGAGAACTGAAAAAGGTTTTGATCGGGATGTCTGTTAATACAAAATTTCATCAAACTACAGATATAATAGCAGTAAACATTCCATACAACTATGGCATGTTGTTAAGTCAAGATTGGTCGACTATGTTAAATGGCTACTTTGTTACCGACTTGTCCCACTTGTGGCTCCCTTATAATGGAAAAATGAATTAGATCAAGATTGACAGAGAAAGGTATATGAAACATGCCGTTACTTACTTGAATGACCCGAATGAACTGGTAATGTTCAACCATTCAATTATTGGTAATTATTCGTATGAAACGTTCTTTGGGAATTTCACAACTGAACCATCGTCTCTTGAGGAATCTGACACACAATCTGAAATCCTTCATTGCACTCATATTGTTGAGCCCAACTGTAATATAGTTGATCAGACTAACAATCCCTCTCATGAACAACCAAACATAGTTTCTAGAGATAAATTAGAAAAATGCACTGACTCTATTAACCTCATTAAAACCAAAAAAATCTAAAAATTCAAAAATAACAATTGAAATTAAAAAAAAAAGGAGATCCTAACATGTGGACTTTTTTTTCGATGGATCCAAGTCTTTAGAAGGTGCAGGCACATGTTTCATACTAAAAGACTCGAAAGGTACTAAAATGTTAATTACATGCACATTGGAATTTCCTTGCACCAACAATATTGTTGAATATGAAGCCCTAGTACAGGGGCTAAGGAAGGAAGTCGACTTGAAAGCAGAAAAAATCAAGGTATTTGGTGATTCTGAAATCATCGTCAAACATGTACGAAACACCATTCATTGTCTTTCAAGTCACTTAAAAAATTATCATTCTGAGGTTTGGGAACTAATTAAATATTTTGTTTCATTTAATATTAACATCATTCCTCGATCATTGAATTCTGATGTTGATTTGTTAGATAGAGTGGAATCTAGATTAGTACCCTCAGACGAATTAATGCTTGACTCCTTCTTTGTTGAACTTTTGTACATGCTATCAATTCCTAACAATATCACGAATTGGAGGGTCTTTGATGATCATCAGTAGCTCATAAATTTCCTACACCTCAAAGATACATTCAAGGATTCTATCATAGATGAAGGCCATCACGACCTGCTGATGAATATAGATAATAAAGATGTTGTTGAAGCAGCAAACACAGCAGGTCTGACCAACAATATCCCCAAGAGTGTGGTCAGACTAGAAAAAATCTACGACCTTCAAGATAAATTTAAAAATATCACCAACTACAAGACTAATAGCTCATACACACAGTTTTAAAAGTAAACCTGGGGTCAGAGATCGCACCTCAAAATGTTAACCTTGGAAAAAATTGCTCTCCTGGAGAAACGCAGTTATACGTCAAGTTATTCAAATAATATAAAGACATCTTCGCCTAGACGTATGAGGATCTCAAGACATATGATACAAGGATTATACATCATGACATCGCCATGAAACCTAAAACCAATCCATTCCAACAATATTTGAGGAAGATGCACCCCAGCCTTGAATCTAAAGCCAAAGCAGAGTTGAATAAATTACTAGCTGCTAAAAATTATTTTTCCAGTAAGACATACGTAGTGGATATCGAACTTAGTGTCAGTAAGGAAAAATAATGGGGATATCAGGCTTTGTGTTGACTTTATAAATGTAAACAGAGCCTTAGAGAAAGACAAATACCATGTGACTCCCATGGAACAAATTCTACAGTGCATGTCCATATCGAAAACACTCTCCCTACTGGATATATTCTCAAGATATAACTAGGTCTTGGTAGCTCATGAAGATAAACTAAAGATAGAATTGATAACCAAATGGGGAACATATGCCTATAGGAAGATTCCTTTCGGACTAATAAATGTTGGAGAAACTTTTCAACGAGCCATGGATATTTCCTTTAGAGGTCTTCTAGGAGAATCTATGGCAGTATACCTATATGACGTAACCGTATTCTCGAAGAATAGAGAGGAACACATATCTCGTTTGAAGAAGGTATTCAATATATGCAGGAGATATGGCATCTCTTTTAACCCCAAGAAATCCATTTTCGTTGTTGATGAAGGAAAAATCCTAAGTTTTATCGTTTCCAAGCATGGTATGTGGATTGAACCTGAGAGATTCGAAGTGATCGCTAAGATCCCTCCCCCTCACAAAAAAAAATACATGCGGTCATTCCTCAGAAGAATAAATTATGTAAGACAGTTCATCCCCAGTTTCGACAAAACAGTAAAACCCCTACAAGATATGATCAAAAATAATGTTGAATTCAAATGGGGGTCTAAAGAAAAGGAGGCTTTTGACAAAATAAAAGAAGATATTGTGCAAGCACCTTTATTGTTGAGCCTGAATTTCGATCGAGATTTCATCCTCTACACATTCTCCTCTGACATTGCATTTGTGGTTGTCTTAACACAAAAGAATTGGGAAGGAGAGGAGTTTCATGTGGCTTTTATGAGTTCAAGACTACAAGGAGTTGAGCTTAATTATCCTGAAGTTGATAAGAAGGCATATGAGGTATTCAAAGTTTTCAAGCACGTTCGACCATTCTTAATCAAATATAAAACCAAGGTTATTGTTCCCTACCCTACCGTTATAAACCTGCTATTACAAAGATATTTGGCGGAAAAGAGAGACAATTGGATTACATCCCTACAAGAATATGACATGGAGCTCAAACCTGCAAAAATCGTTAAAGGGAAAGGGATATGCAAACTGGCCACGAAATCCCCCTGTATCGAGTCTCGGGAAGATTCTCTATATCAGTATCATGAGCTATTTGAAAAATAAGTATGCTACATCCGAGTTGGTTCAGACCCCTAGTTCTATGAAATAAAATATTACTTGATTCATGGAGCGGCTCCAGATTATCTGGACCCCAAAAATAAAAGGTCCCTACGGCTCAAATCCGTTGAATATCAACTTATCCAGGGAATTCTATGTAAAAAAAACTATGATGGTGTATTCCTAAGATATATGAAGAAAAGAGACGTTGAGAAAGTCTTGTCCAAGATCCATGATGGACCCGTCAGAGGACATTATGGTGGAGATACTACTACACATAAAATCCTTAGAGTTGGATACTACTGGCCCTCCTTATTCAAATATTCTCACGTGTGTACAAGGAGGTGCCAGCAATGTCAAAAGTCAGTAGGAAGAGAGAAGAAAACCGCATTTCCCCTATAGCTAGTGATTGTCGACCTTCCATCTCAACAATGGGGGCTAGACGTAATCGGGGAAATCAATCCCAATTCCTCCCAGTTGCACAAATACATCTTGACAACCACTGAATATTTTACCAGATGGAGTGAGGTGATCCCCTTAAATACTATCAATGAAATCCAGGTGATTTCATTCCTTCAATCTCATATCGTCACCAAGTTTGGAGTTCCTAAATCATTATTCTTTGATAATGCAAAATATTTCTCTTCTTAGATATCGACTGAATTTTCCCTTGAAAGAAACATCAAAGTAAATATTCAGCAAATTATGACCCACAAGGGAATGGTTTGGTAGAATCTACTAACAAAAACCTCATCAACATCCTCAAGAAGATGGTTAATGACCATCAAAGGAAATCGCACCTTGCTCTACCAAATTCCCTCTGGGCTAACAGAGTAACTCCCAAGTCATCCATCGGTAACTCCCTTTTTTTCCTAGTCTATGGATAGGAGGCCACTAAACCTAGTCACACTTTCTTACCAGCTTTGCAATTGGCCCAATCCATCCATGATGAGGATTTCCCAGTGACGTAGGAGAGGTTAAACATGCTATTAAAATTAGAATAAGAAAGGGAGAAAGTTAAAACAAACTTAACACACCATCAAGAAGTAATCAAAAAATGGTCTGACAAGTCGTTTGTGGGTAATAAATATTTTCACGAAGGGGATCTTCTACTCAAATTGGATAAAGAAAAATAATTAAAAGGAAACACACCAAGTTTCAGAAGTTCTGGTTGGGACCTTATCTGATCCACCAAAAAATAGGTCATGGGACCTTCTGACTTAAGAAATTACAGGGAGAGGAAGAGGACCTCCCTTTCAATGGCCAACTCGTAAAAAAATACTTCTCCTAATCACCCATGGTGATGGTAGTCTTGTACATAGTAGGAGTTCTTTTTGGTTTTCCTTTCATAGTCCCTATGTTTTCAAATCAATCATCTTTTATATTTCTTCACATGCTTTTCCCTAAATCTTTCACTTTAGTTCTCTTTTTTTCTTTTAACCAGTCCCAATCCACAATCATTAGCGGTTCACCGCTCCTTACCAGATTTGTTTTCCCATAATGATCTAGAATTGGATCTCGGGACCAAAATGGGTTCAGGAAGGCCGAAAAATCAAAGTGCTTAGAATGGCTTCAAAATGGGCGTGTGAATAGGTCACGTTGATATGATGCCAATGCAACTTGAATAGGCTCAAATGGACATCATATTCTCAATATATCGCGGTCTGTTCATTTCATCAAACAGGAAAAAAAAATGTTGATTGTACAGTCCATATAGTGTTGATGTGGCAGCTTACTGTACAGGTCGTATGGTCGTACAGCTGACGTGGTAGGGTACATTGGCACTGACATGGGCAGTTATAGGTGGACCATTCAGAGTGTGACACATGGCACCACTCCAAGGGTGACACGTGGCACAGGCTAACATGGCAAGGTACAGTGGCAGGTATAGTGTGATGATGTGGCATGTGTGTTGACTGGGCAGTGTTGTTCATTGATGTTTTGACAAAATTTTATGGGTCCATGGGGGTCGAACCTGTGACCTCCATGGGCACCAAATATTTCACATAGGTTGGGATACCATCCTGCCTACACGGTCGGTCTTAACAAATTATGGAGCCACATCTATTTAAAGTTGAAACTATGTATAGTTGGGTGGATAAAGGGTTGGGGCCTAGCCCTAGCCCCCAACAAATTGTAATATAACCCCACTCCTTTGTAATTTATTTTGGCATGGGGATATGTGGATACATCCCCCGACGAATATGTTGGAGTTAGCCCTGATCGTATGGGGATCGCATATGACCCGTATGCAATAGTTGGCATGGAGTTAGGGGTTAGCCCCAGTCGGTCGGGCTAGCCCTCCGACCAAGGGTGTAACCTAGAGCTAGAACCAAGGGTCTATAACCGGCGCTTAAGGGCGCATGGAGTATCATCCCACGGCCATATGGCTACCAATGCGACCAAGGGGGGAGAGGTTAAGGGGCTAGCACGCCAAACACTTAGCGCTTGGCCACATGGAGGGTATCCACATGATGAGGAGCACGGAGGAAGGGGGTTTCACTCTCAATATTTGCAATAACTGGGTTTTAAAACTTTATTGTATGATTTTAATGAATTTCTTCAGCAGTTTTTGGAGATTTAATCCATTATTGGGGGATATTGGGCCCTTTTTGAGGCCAGATCTTGGGGGGAAGTTGGGAGATTGTTACCAACTTCAGGCCTATATAAATCATAGGCTTTTTAAGCCATGGGGAGACGTTCAAAACATGTTTATGTTGAATAATTATTAAGCCAAAGCCATTTTTATGCAGGGAAACCATTGAGGAGAGCACCTTTGCAGGCCATTTCTGGGAGCTTCGTTCAACCGATTTCAGTGTCGTCAGTTTTGTTGGGTTCTTGAGATCTGGTAGAACAAGACCAGCTCAATTTCTATCCTTTTTGGCATTTTTATGTTGTATTTTTAAATTTTTGAATAGAAATAAGAAAGCCTCACCCACTAAGACAAAGGCCCAGAGACGTAGGCAAGATTGTTGAACTTTGTTATTAACTTCTCTTGTTATGGTTTGTTGTTATTCATGCTTATGTTTAGATATGTATATTGTTTAATGGTTGTCATGTTTCATATATAATTATTCCTCTTTCATTCAGTTCCTAAATGGTTTAATAACTCATGCTTAATAACTCAACCATTATCATTTAAAAGATCATTTCGAATCAAGTGGTATCAGAGCTAGTTGACGGTTGGTTTTTGAGTTTGCATGATTACCAAAGAAAAGTTTAATCGTGGTGAAGGAAATATTTTTGAAGAGAATCCATTGATTTTATTGAGAAAGAGAATTTCTCAAAGCGAGAAGATGTCATCGAAAGAGGCACTTTCTCATGATGAGAGAGTTTTGAAAGACATTCTTTGCCATGTTGGAGATGATGAAGGTTTTGTATGAGGATTACTTGGAATGGAAGATACCAGTTCTAGGTGAATATTCAAAGGTCAAAAGTGAAGAGGGAGAGGATCCTCCTCAAAATCCTCCTTCACCTCCTTCTTCTCCATTAAATTCTTCTCCTTCTTCTTCAAGTTCAAGTTCTAAATCCACTGCAAGAAAACATGTCCATAAACATAAGAATGAAATGCATTTACTTAAAATTGATGTAAAGTTTGAATTACCCATGTATGATGGTGAAGTCAATGCAAAGAAACTTGATAATTGGGTCAGACAGATAGAGGTTTATTACAATGTGCAACAAATCAAGGATGAGACAACTCAAATCAAGTTGGCATCACTTAGACTTGCAGGCACAACACTCATCTGGTGGCAAAGCAAGTTGAAAAATGGCACGCAACAAGTGGGTAATGTATTTCCATCATGAAAATATTTTGTTTCTGTACTTACAAATAAATTCTATCATTTGGATTATAAAGAGAAATCTTTAATTGAATGTCAAGATCTTAAACTAAGAAAATGACAACCAGTGCAAGAATACACAGGTGGATTTCGTAAAATGGAATTGATGTTAGATATTCCTTTACATACCCAACAAACTCTTATGAAGTATATAGTCGGTTTACCTACACATATTCGAAACACTATATTTATGTTTGGACCTACTAATATTGATGAGTTTTATGTTCAAGCAACATACATTGAATCAGGGAAAACAGGGGTTGGTGTATCAAGGGAATCGTCTTCAAGTAAAGAGGACAAAAGGAAGTGGAATGGAAAAAAGGAAAATTCAGTGGCAAGAAAGGAAGAGAAGCCCTCTTGCAATCATTGCAATAAATAAGGGCATGATGAGGACCATTGCTGGAAATTGCATCCCAAGAAGAGACCGAAGTGGTTCAAAGAAAGGAAAGGGAGGCAAACAGTTGCAGCAACAACACGACCAACAGACTTGGGATCGGATTCGGGTGATGAATCTAAAGTCTCATTGGTTGGTTTAGCAGGTAATATTGATGAGGTTTATGTTCAAGCAACATACATTGAATCAGGGAAAACAGGGGTTGGTGTATCAAGGGAATTGTCTTCAAGTAAAGAGGATAAAAGGAAGTGGAATGGAAAAAAGGAAAATTCAGTGGCAAGAAAGGAAGAGAAGCCCTCTTGCAATCATTGCAATAAATAAGGGCATGATGAGGACCATTGTTGGAAATTGCATCCCGAGAAGAGACCAAAGTGGTTCAAAGAAAGGAAAGGGAGGCAAACAGTTGCAGCAGCAACACGACCAACAGACTTGGGATCGGATTCGGGTGATGAATCTAAAGTCTCATTGGTTGGTTTGGCAGGTAAAATTGGTGATGGATTTGATTCTAGAAATAAATTGTTTCACATAAGGATCATAATGAGGCATACTAAGGTCAAAACATTGATAGATAGTAGATCTCAATCTAACTTGATTTCATAGGAATTGGTTAAACAATTGGGATTAAACACTCAGATGAATCATAAGCCTTACACACTTAAATGGATAAGAAACAATCATCAATTTCACATAACAAAGCAATGCACTTTTAAGTTTGAAATTTCATCTAATTTTGTGGACGAGGTAACATGTGATGTGGTGCCACTCAATGAATGTGGAATGGTCTTAGGGAGTCCTTACTTGTATGACTGTAAAGAAATATTCTACAAGGAAAAGAATCAATATCACTTAACCAAAGTAGGCAAAGAATATGTGGTACATGTTCATCATTTTAAAGAAAATAAATCTCTTCAAACAATGGAACAATTAAGAAAGGCATCTCATGCAAGAAACACACCTATAATGGTTTAAAATCAAGTAATTGATATTAAGCAAGAATGGGAGATGATTGTAGAATAGAAGATCAATCACACTTTGCTTCAAGATAAGCTAATGTCGTGAAAGTATTACAAACATATTAGATCATTTGTAGTCATATTTATGATGTTATCATTAGTAATGTTGTCAACATGGATGATAGTGGCTTTAGTAAGATGTGACAAGGTACAAATGGCTAACAATATGTTGTCAGTTATCATGATTATTTTACAGTTGATATTGATGAGACAGGTGCACAGGACAGAGTTTAAAGATAGAGAACAAGTGGGGTGGCCTATCTCACACTTGATGACTATTCAGTAACCTTTTGGAGGACCAAAAGGTCTTTAGTAGGGAGGTGTGATCCAGAATTGGATCTCGGGACCAAAATGGGTCCAGGAAGGCCTAAAACTCAAAGTGCTCAGAATGGCTTCAAAACGGATGTGTGTGTAGGCCTCATAGATATGAACCCAACGCAACTTGAACAGGCTCAAACAAACATCATATTCTCAAGATATCACAATTTGTTCGTTTCGTCAAACAAGCAAAAAAAAAAGATGATGATTGTACAATTCATACAATCCGTACAGTGTTGACGTGGCAACTAACTGTATAGGTCGTACAGCCATAAAACTGATGTGGTAGGGCATGTTGGTGATGACGTGGGAATGTATAGGTGGACCATTTAGAGTGTGACACATGGCACCACTCCAAGGGTGACAGGTGGAAAGGTACAATGGAAGGTACAATGTGATGACGTGGCAAGTGTGCTGACTGGGAAGTGTTGCTAACATGGTCAAATGGAATCTTGACATGTGGTTGGTTTGTGGAAGAATATGAAGGTGCCATGTGGCCCATTCCTGGGCTACCATGTGGCAACCCTTTATTGGTTCATTGGTGGTTTGAAAAACGTTTATGGGTCCGTGGGGGTTAAACCCGTGACCTCCATGGGTGCCAAATATTTCATGTAGGTTGGGCTACCAGCCCGCCTACACGGTGGGTCTTAAAAACTTATGGTGCCACATCTATTTATAGTAGAAACTATGTATAGTTGGGTGGATAAAGGGTTGGGGCCTAGCCCCAGCCCCCAACGAAAACATACCCATATGCCCATTGTAATATGAACCCACTCCTTTGTAATGTATTTTGGCATGGGGATATGTTGATACATCCCCCGGTGGATATGTTGGAGTTATCCTCGATCGTATGGGGATCGGATATGACCTGGATGCAACAGTTGGTGCGGATTTAGGGGTTAGCCCCAGTCAGTCGGGATAGCCCGCCGACCAAGGGCATAACCTGGAGCTTGAACCAAGGGTCTATAACCACTTAAGGGCATGTGGAGTATCATCCCACGGCAATATGGCTACCAATGCGACCAAGGGGGGAGCAGTTAAGGGGCTAATGCGCCAAACACTCAGTGCTTGGCCACAAGGAGGGAATCAAAATGACTAGAAGCATGGAGGAAGGGGGTTGCACCCTTAATATTTGCAATAAGTGGGTTTTAAAACTTTATTATATTATTTTAATGAATTTCTTTAGCATTTTTTGGAGATTTAATCCATTATTGGGCCTTTTTTTAGGCCAAATCTTGGGGGGAAGTTGGGATATTGTTACCAAATTTAGGCCAATATAAACTAGAGTCTCTTGAAGCCATGGGGAGAGGTTTAGAACAGGTTTATGCTGAATAATTATTGAGCCAAATCCATTTTTATACAGGGAATCCATTGAGGAGAGAACATTTATGGGCCATTTCTGGGAGCTTCGTTCATCCGATTTCAGTGTCGTCAGTTTTTTTGGGTTCTTGATATCTAGTAGAACAAGACCAAATTAGTTTGTAACATTTTTGGAACTGTTATGATGTACTTTTAAATATTTGAATGGAAATAAGAAAGCCTCACCCACTAAGACAAAGGCTCGGATACGTAGGCGAGGTTGTCGAACTCCGTTATCAACTTCTCTTGTTATGGTTTGTTGTTCTTCATGCTTATGTCTAGATATGTATATTGTTTAATGGATGTCATGTTTCATCTATAATTATTCCTCTTTCATTCAGTTCCTATATGGTTTAATAATTCATTCTTGATAACTCAACCATTGTTGTTTAAAAGATCATTTTGAATCACATAATCATAACCCTATTTGGTTCATCCCATCAAACCACTTCTCTCTTTGGACACTTCTCACTCGACAGTAATCAAAAGTTATGAAAATCCATGTTTCTGCATGAAATATGAAGACACACGAAAAGGATTTGGTTCACTCATGCCAAGAAAAAACCTCGAACCTATAAAATTTCATACCTATCGATAGCTCATATCATTCATTTGTACTATGTGTGACCACTCTCAAGACAATCTTATGTTCCACACCAGTTCACCGGACTGCTCTGAAAATGGATATCTCCTACATACATCCAGTGGTGTTACCCTTTTTTCCTTCATTTTACTATACCAATAATTCATGTGAAGAACACATGAAAAAGAAACTTCGATTAAGACCTGCACATCAAAGTAACTCTCATATCACTCCACTTCCTGCTCACTTTCACACATGTTGAAAAAGAAATACATAAATCATATATCTCAAAAAAAATGAAGGCAAAGAAACACGAATGTCGGGAAGTTGGAAGCACTTTATAGTGTGGGAAGTATAAGCAAACTCGTCAAGGATATGGACACTCGCTGGCAGTGGGGCTATGCTTGTATGTAATATTCCAGATATAAAAAGTATGCATAACAGAAATAAATAGCTAGAAATGGAAAATGAACAATAATATAGCCAAAACAATACCACAATAATACCAAAATGATACCAGAATAACACAAGAAAGAGCACTTTGATTACTGAGAGCAATGTTCACTTGCCTCTTCGAGGGGGAAACCTCCATCGGAGCAGATCTCTGTTACAATAATATCTAAGAAAAAAGTTCTCATACCCTCGACTCTTATTTATACTAAATATGTCTATCAAAAGAACCATCTAGAGGAAGATCCTTCTAGAAGCAGAAGCTTCTATTAGGTCTTCTTACATTGGACTTATTCTTCCTTGTTGCTAGGCCTTATTAATATTGACCTTTATTAAATGGAAATATATTATTCTACCTACATGAGGGGTTAGGTCCCTAACATGCCCTCCCCCTTAAAAACATCCTTGTCCTCAAGGCTTGAGATGGGGAAATTGTTGCAGAATGGTAGTTGGTTCCCAAGTGGTATCTGTTGGAGTTGTATCTTTCCACTAGACTAACACTTCCTTGATGGTGTGTTGATGTAGATGATGCCCATGTTGGTCCAAAACTACTTGTGGTTGTAGCCAAATGGAGCCTTCTTCTTCCAACTCGGGAAGGGTGGTTTGGATTTGGCACTTAGTTCCAATCACCTTCTTTAAGCCGTAAACATGAAAAATGGGATGGAGATTGAATGAATGGGAAAATCTAACTGATAGGCCACCTGTCCCACACACTTGAGAACCATATAAGGACCATAAAATTTGGGTGCCAGTTTCTGACAATGGTCAGCCTTGAGGGAAATTTACATGTAAGGTTGTAGTCGAAGAAACACATAATCCCCTTCTGCAAATTGACGTTCAGAGCGACCTTGATCTGTTTGTTTCTTCATGCAATTCTACCCATGACCAAATTCTCTTTGAGGGTATGGAGAATAGCCTCTCGAACTGTAAGTGTTTGGTCAACCGCCTGGACCTTCGAAACACCTGGAAAATATGAGAATTGAAGGTGGATTTTCTCCATACATCGCTTCAAAAGGAATCATGCGGGTAGTTGTATGGTACGAAGTGTCATACCACCACTCCACTAGTGGTAACCATTGATCCCATTGATGATTCCTTTCTGATGAAAAACAACACAAATATGTTTAAACATTTGTTGACAACTTCAGTTTGACCATCAGTCTAGGAATGATAAGTTGTGTTGAGATGCAATTGGGTGCCTTGTAGCTTGAACTGCTCTTGCCAAAAATTGTTGGTGAAAGTTGGGTCACGATCAGAAACAATAGAATGTGGCATGCCATGAAGCTTGAAGACCTGATCCATGAAAATTTGAGCCACAGTGGATGTTGTAAATGCGTGTTGAAGAGCATAGAAATAAGCATACTTGGAAAGATGATCAACTACCACCATAATGACTGATTTATTTCCTGATTTAGGTAAGCCTACAATAAAATCCATAGAGATATCCCGCCAAATAATAGGTGGAATCAGAAGTTGTTGTTGTGTGTCTGGAGATTTGAATGTTTCTCCCTTGTTGCATTGACACACATGACATTCAACCACAAAATTACGAACGTCATGTTTCAATCCATCCCAGAAAAAAGAACGTTTGACCTGGTTATAGGTTTTGGTAAACCCAGAGTGAAAAGTTGTGGGTGTAGCATGAAGCTCAGAAAGTACCATGGATTTAAGTGTTGACTGTTTACTTAAATACAAACGGACTTTGTATCGAAGCTCCTCATTGAGCCAAGAGTAGCCTGGGGAAACTAGAGAATTGGACTGCAATTGTTGTATCAGATATGAACTTTTGGGGTCGTGTAGCCATTCCTGGCGAACAGCTTGGAGCCAATTTGGTACAATGAATGAGAGAGAAAAAAGGGACCCTTCATCTTCATATTTTCAAGAAAGTACATCAGCAACCACATTGTCCTTTCCTTTCTTGTATATGATATCATAATCATATCCAAAGATCTTAGATACCATTTTTGTTGCTCGGGGGAGGAAAGGCGTTGTTCCAAAAAATACCGAAGGCTTTGATGATCTGTCTTAATTTCCCCAATAGATAAGGGCGCCAAAGATCCACGACATGGATAATAGCCAACATTTCCTTTTCATAGATTTATTTTCCCAAATTTCGCTCGGACAGTTGTTTGTTGGTAAAGGCCAAAGGCCGACCCTCTTGCATAAGCCAATTCCTTTCCCGGAAGAATCACATTCTAGGACAAAGGTATTTTTCAAATCAGGAAGGGCCAGGACTGGAGTGGTGCACATGTCCATCTTCAAGGTTTGCAAATCCTGAGCAGCTGCTAGAGTCCAAGTGAAATAATTATTTTTAAAGAGTGCAATGAGAGGTGCCGCAATCTTTCCATAATTCTTAACAAACTTGTGATAATAACCTGTTAAACCCGGAAATCCTCGCAATATTTTGAGAGTCTTTGGGTGAGGCCAATATTGCATAGCTTCAACCTTTTTAGGACCCACCCTGACGTCGGCCTTCCCCACCAGATGACCCAAGTAATCGACTTCTAAGGCACCAAAATCACATTTAGATTGTTTGAGGAAAATTTGGTGCTCAGAGAGTAGATGGAGAACACGGTCCACATGAGCAAGATGGTGTGTCTAGGTTTTGTTATAGATGAGGATATCATCAAAGAAAACTAACACAAAATGACATAGAAAAGGATGAAAGACATTATTCATGAGGCTTTGGAAAGTGGAGGGAGCATTACACAAGGCAAAGGGCATGAGAAATAACTCATAGTGGGCCTCATGAGTTCTAAAGGTAGTCTTAGGAATGTATTCCTCTTTCATACGGATCTGGTGGTAGCCCAAACAAATATCAAGTTTAGTAAAGAATTGGGCACCACTCAATTCATCCAAGAGGTCATCAATGACATGAATGGGAAATTTGTCTTTAATGGTGAGTTTGTTGAGGGCACGGAAGCCAGGACACATGCGCCAAGAACCTTCTTTCTTAAGGACCATGACCACAAGAGAAGAGTAGGGGCTCGTACTAGGGAAGATAACACCTGCGTTGAGTAGTTCTTGAACCATTTTCTCAATTTCATTTTTTTGGGAAAAGGGGTGACGATAGGGATGGATATTGGGAGGAAGACTTCTTGGGACAAGGGGAATGGAATGATCATGAACACCACAGGAAGGAGGGAGTCCCTGGGGATTGGAAAAAACCACTTGATGTTTAGAGAGGATGGATTGGAGGTCATGTGGCACAGAGGGAGTCTAAGTGGATTTTATGGCATGGAGTTGAGAAATAATTCCAGAATGACCTTTTTTGAGCAGATTTTCCATGCAATGGGAACTAATGATCTCCTGGGAACTGGTGGTGATGCCTTGGAAATTATATTTTTGGCCCTCCTAGTCGAATTGCATGGTTAATTCCTTAAAATCCATGAGAATGGGACCCAAATTCCTTATCCATTCTGCACCCAAAACAATGTCACAACCGCCCATGTTGATAGAAAACCTATGATATTTCAGATGGTATTCACCAATTTGGAGATGCACATTTTCACAATGCCCTCCACATTTCATGGACTCACCATTGGCAATCATGATTTAGAAATTATTGACTGCATGGATATAGAAATTAGTTTCTTGGGCAATGCATCAATGAATAAAATTATGCGTGCTTCCACTATCAACAAGAATGATGACCTTCTTATGCTTGATGTAACCAATTAGTTTGAGGGTTTGGGGAGAAGAGAATCCAGTGAGATCATTTAGGGAAATGATCGATTCGACTACGGGAGAGTCCGAGGGAGGGATTATGTCAATGGTTTTAGGTTACACAGACACAAGGGGACCCTCAACATCCTCTTCCGAAACATCCTCCGAGATGGCCATAAAAATCTTGTGTTCCTTACACTTGTGTCCCGGAAAATATTTATCATCACAATTATAACAAATTCCTTTCAGTTGGAATTGATCCATTTCGGCCCTAGTCAATTTCTAGATCTTTAGTGGAGTCGAAGTATTATAACCCTAAATTGCACCAGACATCCATACCTGGCATCAGGCTATCTAACTTGCTATCTTTTCCAAGCCATCACTAAACAAGCTCTTCTAAAAATCATTGTTTTGAAGATGTACGTGCCCTGCACCACTATTGCCCACGTACACATGCCTGCTGACTCACTATAGCCCACGTACACTCACAGAATATCGTGAAAAATCAAAATTGCATAGGATACTAGTTTCTGGGTCGTTACTTAACCATTTGACTTCCCATATCCAGTCACCCCAACTGTTACTATCTCTTTTGGCATATAAAAGAAGGGGTTGGGGTCCCATTGCAAAAGAAAGCACGAGAGCATAGAAACTCTGCCCATTTTCATATTCCCCCTTTGCCCCAATATTCGGCAACCACATTGTGACTTTGAGCTAGAATTCCCTTTTTCTCCATTGCAAGCCTTTGTCATTCCCCTAGAGAGAACTTAAGAGGAGAAGGATACATGGAAGTAGTCAGTGCATTGTGAAGAGGAACCCAGGACTGAGTTCGAGGAGCAGTGTTGATCTCATAGTGTAAGTGACTTTTGTGAGATTAATATAAATAATTACTTTTTCCGTCCCGCCAAATGACGTCTTAAACCTATATGATTTGTTTAAATTTCTTGTCTATGATGTCTAACCCACTAATCCATATGTAGAATGCATAATTGTAGTTTCTTTTTTGTCTTTTGGTGAATGTAGGTTAGCCTTGGGAGGAGACTTGTAGTCAGGAAACAACTAAGTGCAAAGGGATCGACACCGGACGCGGAGTTTAAGGTATGCCTACCGGATCCCTATACCTTGTATTCTATGTATGATTGTGGGGTAATGTTGGGATAGTTGATGAAAAGTAGGAGACTTTAGACGGTTAGCTCTACCTACATTTTAGAACCCTGGTGTAGTCCGTAGAGGGGTGTTCCCGCTATAGCCGAATTGGCAACCATAATGGGGATACCTGTAGGGTCTTTGGGGATATTTTTTTTTAGGTGCTTTGAATTAGTTTATTCATTATTTTTTGAGTTTATGTAAGCTTATGTGTCTTTAAGGGATTATGGTCTTCCATACCATTACTCCATGCCCGTCTTGGACTGTTGGTTTTCATTTTTTTGAGGAGTTACAGAGGTGTACGCGGCCTGCAGTGGGCCTGCATGCATGCATACGTGCCCTACCCTTGAACAGCCTGCGTACATACGCTGGTTGTTGAAGTGTCAGTAGTGTGCATGTTGAGAATTTTTTTGTAAAAAGAAGAGGCAGTCATCCTCTTCCCTGTCCAGAGTCACACTTCTCAAGGTTTTTCTTAATCTAGTCCTGGTCTCTGTTATAGCAATCTGTAGCCTAGGTCTGACTTCAGTTTATCTTTATTTTGACCAAATATTTCTTGTGTTTTCTTTAATAGGGTTTTTAGACAAGTTGGTGAGTCTTCTTTGATCTACCTGCTTGGTATTGTCAGTGACTCCCTGCAATCTACGATTGGGCTAGAAGCCATTTCTTGGTCCTATCTTGTCATCATTTTTCCCTTTTTTTCTTTGGAAGAAAAGAAAAGAATTCATTTTCAAATTTCTTATTTTGAAGCATAAAACAATAAAAACAAAATCTTTCACTTCTTTGTTTGGTAAAGTAGTTTAGGTTAGTTGCTTTATTTACCAAGGAAAAAAAAAAAATCTTAAGTTCTTTACTTGAATGCTTAGGATATTAAGTAGCTCGTAGTTGAGCAAAATCTTGTTTCGAGTTTTTCTTTTTAAAGATCTGAGAAAAGTAGTTATGAAAAGTTTGGTAAAAGAGTTTAAATTGGCAAATATTTATTTGTGAAGAAGAAGTAGTTTGTTTTTAGTTTCATCTTATGCTCTTTTCTTTCATCTCTTAAGAAAATCATTGGTTTCATTTCCGTTGCTTTTGACTTAAGACAACCACTAAAATTAATGCTTAATTAAAAGATTATACTTTGTGTTTGAAGGGTCCATCAATTTACTCTAGGCTAGAGCCTTGATTTAGGATTGGAGAGGAAACTCTTCAAGGCTACAAAAACAAACACAAGTGCTAGGGAGTGCTTGAAATTTCAGTAACCGTGAAAGTTATCTAGGACCCCCCTCTAACACAGGGTCTAAACACAAGGTCGCGTAAGGAAAGGTATCGGAGATAACCCCTCCAAAGCCGGACCAAGCGTAGTGGGGAATGCATATAGAGGGATTATCTTGGGATTCCGTTGATCACATTTTCCATGGAGCTTCGTGAGTCTCAAATCCATTCGAGGTCCTCAGTCGTCTTCTGGAACACTTTCTTTCGATACCCTTGATAGGTTTTGAGATTGATACCCTTCTCATTGCGGTCCACCCAACTGTCGACTGTGCCCGCCTGGGGACTGTTCACGTGCTAGCAACCTAGTTTCCTTTATCTTAGTGACTTACATAGGTGACTGTGGGGGTATGCCACGGTACCTAGGGTAGACATCAGGCCACACTTTGCAGAGTATACCCGGAGGGTGCTTCCGTATTCGAGTTGCACTTGCACTGATAAGTTTCTCTAGTGTTGACTGTTGTAACTGTTCTTCCAACTAGCTAGTGATCTCCTTGTTTTATATCATAGGAACTTTTTCTAGTGTGTGTTGGTTTTTAAAATGATTATATAAATCCCTAGTGTGTCATTGATCTTCTCACACAGTGGAGAATCAGGAGCTCCACTGGTCGTGAAGGCTTTTGGGCCTGTCGCTGGTTGATCTCGAGCCACCGCCCCTACCACTAAGGGAAAAACTAGACCAGTAAGGGTATTTTGAGGTGACTGGGTTATAGGAAACTGTGCCTGACTTATCTTCGAGAGGAGAACATTTGATTCTGGAGGAACCATTCATTTCTGACCTTGGAGTGGAAGCTCTTGGTCCATATAACCCTCCAATAATTGATCTATCGGTGCCCATCGTCGTACAGGTTCAACCTTACGAGTGTCAAGTAGTGTCACAAGCAACAATGGAAACAAATGTTGCTACTTCTTCAGGGAATACTCATATTTCCTCTATGGCTATCACTAAAGGGGGTGTTTCGCCTCCTAACCAACCGTCGTCAGTCCGGGCCACTATGGTCTCGACTACCTCTACCTCAGGCAATGGTCTTATTCCGTCTATGGCGGCGATCACTGCTCCTTTCACCCAGAGTGTGACAGGCCCTCCGTTCTCATACAGGATGCCTGGCTTCGGTACGAGCACTATACTTTCCTACTCCACTCTACAGACTTTAGGTCTCAGGGTGGGGAGTTCCAACGCTCCCCTGCAAGGATCCATGGAGGGAACTTCATCTCCCTATAACACTTTATCTTACAGAGGGGGTCATATACCTCCTTCGTCCCCTTCACTCGGCGGTTCTCACCAGCATTCCACTGGGCCGAATGTAAACTACAGTTCATTTGGATCAGGGAGTCAAGGAATACCTTCTTATAGCATGTCAGTAGGTTTGACACCATTCTCTTTGTTTGGCACGTTTGGTAACAACACTTTCTCGTCAGCTGTCGTCTCGGCCAGGGGCAACCCCAGTTATGGACAACAAAATCCTGTACAGGGTACTATTCCTGCACAGGGGGAAAAATTAGGAATTCCTTCCTCACAAGGACCTTGGAATCTGTGGCAGTGATTAGTTCCCTCATCAGAGATTTCGACCAGGCGCAACCCCTTCCATAGTCAATGGAACCCCGAGCAAGGATCAACACCTCTACCCGTCAGATCGGCAGAGGGCAACCCTTCCCAAAATCCTTGGAATGTGATGCAAGCCCAACCCTTTATGTCCTATTATGAGAGTCAGTTGATGACATCTCAACAAGTGTAGAATTTGCACGTTGGTCACGGCCATGGTTACTACCAAAACCCTGGCTAGCAACCTAATTTTTCCTGACAACCTAGTGCTAGCCAAACTCCAGGCTCCTTTTTCCCTGGTTATAATCAACAACCCAAATTACCATTTCTAGCAACTTTGCACTTGCCAGACTTGAAAAGGTTATTAAATGACCCCATCTGTCACAATCCGCGTTGGCCTCCTATGCCAACCAAGTTGCCTTCGGAAATCCCAAAGTTCGAGGCCAAACCTAACGAAAATCCAGGTGATCATGTGACTACCTTCCATTTATGGTGCTCATCCAACTCATTGAGAGACGACTCCATCCAGTTGTGTTTGTTTCAATGCACTCTCATTGGGAGTGTTTCGAAATGGTACATCGAGCTCGACCGCTCAAGGTATTCTTCCTTCGGCTAATTGGCAATGGATTTCTTAAACCATTTCCAATTACCTGTGAGATACGACGTTGGCACCGAATTGCTAGCCAACTTTGAGCAGACAAAAGTGGACCATATCTTAGATCACATCCGATAATGGAGATGCCAGAAGAGTTTGATAAAAGTGTCAGTCCCACCAGCATTCCTCCTAGAGTGGTTCCTTAATTCTTCGGTACCTCAGTTGTCTAAATATGTCGCAACCTCGGGGGTATTTTCAGAAGAAGCAGCGATAATTAGAGCTCAACAGCTAGAGCTGATTTACTCTCAGTCTGGTTTACTTTACGAAGTTTTTTCGGATGCACCACAGTCAATACTTGACAAGACCAGATAGATATCTGGACCACATGTCGATGGTATTGTTGGTTCAGCGCAAGCGAAGCCCGTTGATCAACTGACGAATCAATTGCAACAATTTTCAATACAGTAGACAGCGGCCAACCAGACCACTGGTTCAGTTGCTCCCCCTACTCAAACATTGGATGTACATAGTGTGCAATCAAAAAACACAAAGGCCACCCAAAAGCTTGATGGAAAGAAGAGACAACGAAAGAAGGGTAAGGGGGATAAGAAACCTACCGATAATGTTGGCGGGGGAAACACTAAAAAGAATAAGTTGAAGTATCCATGTAATCTTTGCAAGTAAGACCACCTGACTCACCAGTGATCTCAACTTGCGGAGGCCCAGAAGTTATTGGCATAGCAACAGCCTGTTGTGTTAATGAACCCATTTCCACATGGAAAAAATATAACTCAAGCCTCTTCGAGCACGGAAGGGGGCAGTCAGGGACCCCCTCCATTTGCAAGTAATCCTTCATCCTCAAATGTGCACATGATGAAAGGTAATGTTGACTTAACAACTAGGACACGTGACTACGGAATGCCAAACACCTCTGAGAAGGGTAAAGAAGATGAAAACCCATCTCTTTCTCTCCATATTGATAACATGTTGGGTGAAACAATAACATGCATCCCAAAAGGAGCGTTCAAGAAAGCTTCTCACAACCCAAATGCAAGGGCCGCCCAGAATTACTCTATGGTGGAGGATTTGTCACAAACCCCTTGTGCAATGTCTGCTTTGGAATTCCTCCAGAGCTGCACTTCCCAGAGAAAGGCCCTATTAGCTGCCTTAGGATCTTTTGAGACTTGTAATCTGGGAACAATAATGATTGATACAACTGACTTAAAACCTCATCTTCCTTACCACGTGGTGTTTCAGATAGTAGTGGCTTACACCACGAAAACTTTTACTCGGAACATTTTCTGCACGGTAGTTGATGAGGGTGCCTCGACATGCGTGATGTCTTTGGCATGTTGGAATGCCATTGGCCAACCCATTTTATCTCTGTCACCTACTCTTCTTACCGCTTTCGATGGTCGTTCGTTCCGACCACATGGAATCATCCCCTCTTTTCCCGTGCAGTTAGGAGGGAAGACCGTGTGTGTCGAAGTTGAAGTGGTCGATGTGTCTCTCGACTACAATCTCGTGTTAGGAAGGAGTTGGACCTACTCTATGCAAGCAGTGATCACGACAGTTTTTTGGGTCTTGTTTTTTCCACACGAGGGCCCAATCGTGACCATTTATTAGTTATCCTTCTCCCATCCTGACCCTTCATCGGGGGTATCCACGGTCCTGATGATTGATAACCCTCAACCCGACATCATCAACATAGGGGTTGGTTTGTACCCACCTTTGATGGGTACATTCGATTACCTGCCTCTGACTGGAAATGTCCATTACATGTTGTCTATCCTCGACCATCCTGGGCCCGAAATCCTTTAAATCTCGTTGTTTCGCACGACTTACTTTAACGATCCGTGGACTCTTCCTTCCCCATCAGCCACGATGGAAGGGACATGGCACCATGGAATGGCCATTCCTTTGTCTGCGTACTCTATAATTTAGCAAGCTTCCGCCGACCCTGATCTGACTCCCACATAGGAGTTAGATCTGGTTCTCGAGCCTACATGGGCTCAAGGTTCCCTCATCAATACTAATTCTTTAGACTTAGTCTTTCCCTCAGACGAGGTGATTATTGAGGCAATGACTAGTCTGGAAAACCCTGGGATGATCTTCATCACAGATCTTACTTCCTCCCAGAGTTAAGAAGAATTGAAGCAGGTGAATTCACTCTGACTATGATTGGAAATAAGGCTTGTCCTATCAATCCTTTGGCTACACACGTTGTTTACACTAAAGGAAATATGGAAACCATTTCTCAAATGATACCTATCGATATCTCCAAAATCCCTGGCATCATGGAGAATATCTTCGTCGGAGCAGACTGCTCCCCTTAGGAGATTCAAATCTACATAGATTCATTTAAATATTTCTACGACGTGTTTTCCTGGTCTTACGAGGAAATGCTAGGCATAGATCCAAGAATCGTCGAACATGAAATCATGACATATCCTGATGCTAAGACGGTTCGACAGAATCTTCATCATTTCAATCCTAGGAAAGCAGTAGCTATTAAGGCTGAAGTAGAGAAACTACTCCACGTTGGTTTCATCTACCACATCCAATTGACTCAATGGGTGTCAAATCTCATTCCAGTCAACCAAAAACAGGGTACGATTCACGTATGTATGGACTTCCATGATTTGAACAAGGCATGTCCAAAGGATAATTTCCTCGCACCATTTATTGACCAGATAGTCGATGAATTCACAGGTTGCAAAGACTTTTCTTTCATGGATGGTTTTTCGGGATACAATTAGATACATATCAATCCCGAAGACCAACACAAAACCGCTTTAATATTTCTATGGGTACCTTCGCTTATAGGAAGATGCCTTTTGGTCTGAAAAATGTTGGAGCTACATTTTAGCGGGCCATGTCTTTTTCTTTCCACGATCTCAAACACATAGTCGAGGCTCATCTCGATGATTTAGCATCATGATCTCACAAGAGAGTTGATCATCCTGCACACCTCTGACTTATCTTTGAGCGATGTCGCTACTACCGGATCTGCTTGAATCCAAACAAATGCATATTTTGTGTAACATCGGGTCATTTGTTAGGTTTCATAGTTTCAACAACAGGGATCATGGTCAACCCTCTAAAGTTTGAGGTGATAGTTTAGTTGCCTCCCCCGTGCACAGTCCCTCAGCTTTAGAGTTTACAAGGCAAAGCGAACTTTTTACGGCGTTTCATCACAAACTATGCCGATATCACAAAGGGTTTTATGTGTTTACTGAAGAAGACCATTCCTTTTCATTCGGATGAAGTTGGTTAGCACTCTTTCAAAGCATTTAAACGTGCCCTCACTTATACCCCTCTGCTACGACCACCCAATTATAATAAATATTTCTTATTGTACTTGGTCGCTATAGAGTTGACCATCGGTATGGTCTTGGTTCAAGAGGATGATTTTCTCTCAGAATATGTGATTTATTACTTGAGCCAAGGCCTGGTTGGACCGGAACTCAATTATTCCCACACTGAAAAACTTGCATTGGTAGCAGTTCATGTTGTCCAATTGTTCCATCATTACATCTTGTTTCGCAAGACCACCATCATTGTCGTTGTGAATATGTTTCAATATGTGTTGAAATGACATGTGATCAGAAGAAAGATCAGTAGATGGATATTTATCCTCCAGGAATTCGACTTGGATTTTGTCTTGGCGAAATCCAAAAAGTCGTTGGTGTTTGCGGAACTCATCTCGGAACTTTCGGTCGAATCAGTATATGTTATACCCGAGGAGTCGCCTAATGAAGGAGACATGTTTTTTATCGCATCTTCGGACCCTTGGTATGTAGATATACTAGTCTATCTCCAGACTTTGAAGTGCCCTACCTCTACTTCTCATGATGAGTATCATTATATACACCATCAAGACAAGAACTATCTCATCCTCGAGGACACTATGTATTGTCGAGGTGTAGATTGCATCCTTCGTTGGTGTCTCACTCATGAAGAGGCGGAAATTGTGCTTAATGATTGCCACACTAGAGCATGTGGTGGTCACTTGTCTGGGTTGGCAACAACCCAAAATATTCTACGAGCCGGTTATTTTTGGCCGACGTTAATCAAATATTGTATTGAATCGATCAAGAAGTGCCACCCATGTCAAACCTTCTCTTGGAAGATGAGGGCACATCCCGATCCCATGTTTCCCGTCATCACAGTTGGTCCCTTCACCAAGTGGGGGATTGATTATGCTACATGCAACCCTCCTTCCACAAGGGGGCACCGTTATATTATCGTAGTAGTAGACTACTTCACGAAGTCGGTCGAAGCTATGCCAATGTTTAAAGATGATGGCGATACAACAGCTCTCTTTTTGTTTAACCAGATAATAGCAAGGTTCGGCGTCCCAAGAGAGATTTTCAATGACCATGAAAGTCACTTTCATAACAAAATGGTGTCCGATTTAACATCAAATCTTGGGTTGAGGCAAGAACAGTCATCACCCTACTACCCACAAGCGAATGGTCAGTTGGAAGCTGTGAATAAATCCCTCAAGACTATTATACAGTGAATGATCAATTCGGCCAGATCAAATTGGCATTTGATGGTGTACTCGGTATTATGGGCCTACCGAATGTCTATTAAGACTACAACCAGTTTCTCACCCTTTCAACTCATTTACAAGTTGGAAGCAGTCTTTCCTATAGAGTGCCAAATCCCCTCTCTAAAGTTGGCAGTATAAATATTGCCAGACACTTCACCGCTTGAAGAGCGTTTATTATATCTTGAGTACCTCGATGAGTAGTGTTGGGACGTAGCCTTGGCTAATGAGGCTCACAAACAAAAATTGAAGTGTCAGTATGATCGGTCCGTCTATCCTCAGATTTTCTCTGAATGCGACCTTTTCCTAGTCTATGACCAAGATAAGGACCCCCTGGGGGCAGGCAATTTCAAACCCATGTGGTTCAGACCTTTCATCGTGAAGGAGGTTCTAAATAAGGGCACTTATCATATGGTGGAATTTGAGGGAAATTCTTTGGCGGAGCCTAGAAATGGGCTCTACCTCAAGAAGTATTACTCGTAGGTGGGTCGCCTTGGGTGACTTCTTGTAACATATGTATAGTCTTATACATTTTCTTTTTAGCTTTTGTCTTTTTGGTTTTATGGACATGTCATTTTTTATGTCATATTTTTCACTGTGGCAGATGTCAAGTGAATCAAAGGTGTTCGTTGGGTTTGCAGACGGTGCTAGCTGGCACACTCGGAGGCTTGCTTCCACAACTTGGGTGATTTTCACACCTCAGGGCCAGTTGCAATCTTCAGGAGGTATTTGTTTAGGTGACGCCACAAACAATGTCATCGAATACAACGCAGTCTTAGAGTTTCTTTGTGATGCTTCGTCTCATGGTATCTCTCACCTCCGGGTCTACTTTGACGCTCAGCTGGTTGTGTCTCAGTTAAGTGGGGTTTACCACGTTTACAATCCTACACTACATCGATGGTTCCTTAGGGTACATCTCTTATAACGAAGCTTTGATTACATTACATATATCCATGTTCCTAGGAGATTGAATCAAATCACAGATACTCTAGCTAAGAAAAATACATTGAATCCATGTTCCTAGATACTCTAGATTGGCATATTGCACACATGTAAGAAAAATTACACACACGCACATGTAAATACATTTGTAAAATAGATGTCATCCATAAGACGTAAAAATATGTATATATCCATATATATATCAAAAATATCAGAGTACAAGTGTGGGCGCAAGCGCCTCAAAAATATGTCCAGTAAGAGTCACGGGGCTTATGCCCTCAAAAATATACAAAAAGTGCTCTTAGCACGTAAGTAGTCTAGCGTAGTTAAGGGCGGGGCATGTTGGCCCTGCCATAGTGAACAACGGAATTTTTCAAACGCTGGAAGAGCTGGACCCAGGTCCGTGGCACCCCAACTACATGAGGTTACATCAACGGTGGGAGATCCTCGATCTCCGCCATAGGAACTATACCCGCATGAGCGCGGTGAGGTTTCGCTCTACCCATCTCAATACTCTCTCAGCCTCTCTGGCTATAGGCCCCCCTCCTGCTGTTGGTGGTTCGGCGGCTCTAGTTGGTCCTGCCTCTGGGAAAGGATGTCACCTAGTCCTCGAGAAGTCTGTTGGATGCACTGGTCCCACATCTATACATAACAGATATGTAAGTGTCAGATACTCTGGTATACAAAAAAATGATATATATATATATAAAGACATGAAAATTAAATAACTTTGAAAACCAAACTTACCCATCTCTCCTTGCTCCGCTCTGGGAGGTACAAGCATGTCAGGATCTCTAGAAAAATTAATCCTGGCATAGGGGTAGTCCTCTATTGCCAGAATTTGTTGTGACCACTAGTCAAAAAAATTGTCATCAAAGGCCTCGATGGTCCTTCCTCCCCTCTGTTTCGGCAACAGCGTCGCCCATCTGCATAGCACTAGGAGAGAGGCCTCATACCCTCGTATAGTCTCTCAAGAACTAAGACTGGGTACCCTCTTGAAGAAAAAGGAGCACAAAATGGTCCCAAACCCGAAGTTACAATGCTCCCATATCTGACACTCTGTTAGATGTCTCTTCATGCAATCCAACATGGTGGTGCTCCAGTGAAAAATTCGTGCATTTAAGCACTATACTGCACAATGCATGTGCGTCCAGGAAGCCTGATGCAAATCCACAGATCCAGTGATCCACCCAATGAGTAGAACTATCACTTTTAGTGATAGGTTGTTGATCTTATGAATAGGCACCTGAGAACCTACTTTCTCAGTACCAGCCTCACAATGGAGTCCAATCAACTCCTCGATGTTGTGAGGCCCAGGGGGGGAAGTACGCAAGTTGACTGGGTCCCCTCTCCTCGAGAGACCAGTCAGGAAGTAAATATCTTCAGTCGTTGGAGTCAACGACTACCCCTTGAGCATGAATTCCTCTGCATCAGGATGCCAGTAATCTACCAATGCATTTAGCAACCTGGGTTGTGCCCTCATAAACGGACACTGGAATAACTTGAAAAACCTGCATTGTGACAAAATAGCGATAGAAACTGGGTCCTCGGAGACCAAAAAATCAATGTCCTCATGCTCCCTCTCTCTCCAATGCACCTACATCCTGCAAAAACAAATGAATGGAGAGTTAACTCTTGCATTTCCAATTTTTCCCACTTATTTGAGGGTGTACGTGGGTTGTCTTGGGGACAGTCATGTGTGCACACAGGCAAATTATATTATGCCCATGTGTACACATGGGTTGTGCTTGGATAGCCCACGTACACGCAGGGCCGACCTCTTTAAAGGTCATCGCCCCCCCAAAAAACAAAAACAAATGCAAAAAAGAAAGAAGGAAATGCAAGAGGTTAGTGTGTACTTACTTGGTCCAAACGAAAGTTCGTTTCGTCCACTGAAGCTCCATGAATCAACTATTTCGGAAAAGGGGTGTTTTTGACTTTTGGTCAATTCTCAATTTACAATGGTGATAATGAACTACCAGCTTTCTATTTATAGAATTTTTGGCCCCTTGTTGTCATTTTTTGGACCCTTTTTGTCATTTTTTCTAGCTTGAAAATCATTTACTATGGTTCTTGAGTTTCTCAGGGGATGTTACGATAAGTGTTACTTTGAGTATTTAGGAATTTTTCCAATAGTTGGGTCAGTTTTAAAGGTATTTTGGTAAAAAGTCGTTTTTCCAACTTTGTACATATAAGATAGGATTCCACCTCCACTTGTTGCACCTCGTTGTCTTTTTCTCTTTGGCATAGGATTGATCCCACTGAATTGCGACATGGAACCCTCACTCCTGCTCTAGAAGTGTCATAATTTAGTGCTAAATCCTACCTTCAAATGGATGCCCTAGGTAGATCCTGGTTGCATTTTGGTGTCCATGTCGTCACTAATGACTATAGGCTCAGGAGTCCTTAGTAGTTTTCCCTGATTACGAGTTTGAGCCTCATTTTCATGATTCATTATCACTCTTGACCTCACCCTTGGGACTCCCAAAACACAATGGGTCTTCTTTTAAGCCCTTTTCAGACCCTCTAAAAATGAAAAGATTGTCGAGCGATCTTGTTGCCCTTCATGCTCGCTAAACTGAAATTTGAAGGCACGTCTGTCTGGCGGTAGTTTACCCCTTTTTCGGTTCGGATGGTCAAAAGTACGAACAAAGGTATACTCTAGGAGCCTCGGTTCTCTAGAAGAGTATTCTCAGGTACAATTTTAACCCTTTTTCGGGCCCGAGGGACTAAATCTACAAAAAAGGAACCCCCACGGAGTCCATAGTTAAGCTCTTTTCAGACTCCCTAAAATTGAAAAGATGGTCGAGTGACCTTGCTTCTTCACACTTGTTAAATTGGTCTAGAAGAACATCCCTTACAGAGTCCATAGTTAAGCTCTTTTCAAACTCATTAAATATGAAAATATTGTCGAGTGATCTTGTCTTTGTCACACTCATTAAAATGATTTTGAATAGACGTATGTTCGGTGCTAGTTTACCCCTTTTTCGAACCGACTAGACTACCTTCGAAAAAGCTACCCCAGTGGAGTCTCCTTTTACGCTTTTTCAGACTCTCTAAAAATGAAAAACCGTCGAGCTTACCTTCTCTGGGCTCGTTAAAATTACATCGAAGGATGTCATAATTATGTCTTATTAATCGCATTTGCATTTCTGCTTCTTTGGCCTAATGTCGGCTCCATGTTTCTCTCAACTGAACCATCTGAAGCATGCCTTATATGCAAGCCTTGTAGCACTTTGCCTCTACGTCTTGACACCTTGACCCATGGAGGATTTTTCCCAGGTGTCATTTTCCTACATGTGTCCCCTTTCTCTGAGCATCAATGTATTCCTTGCACTTGGAACTAGTATTTCTGCGACACTTGATCCTCCTTTGTAACGTAGCATTCTTTATTATTTTTCAAGCTTCCCAAGATTATTGAAAAAGAAAAAAAAAATCAAATATACCCCAAAAAGATGGAGGAAAAAGTGTTTTCTTTTTGTTGACAGCACAATGAGTCACCCTTGGACAAAGAACATGCTTTCATTTGTTCGTCAAGCCCTAGGATTCAACATGACCTTAGGAAGTTGTTCTCTCTACATAGATTTGTGTCCTCCTCTGTTTGGTTACCCTTCCAAACATATGGAGAGTTCGCATTGCCTCATGCATCGTGAACTTACGTCAATGCCATGTTTCCTGAGCCTCATCTTTTGTCGTGCTTTCTTCCAAGGGAAGTCTTGCTAAACTTGAGTTGGCCCTTCTACAATTTGTCTCTTGTCCCCATGCCCAACCGCCCCGAAAGACCAATCAAGTCCTTTTTTGAAATCAATGAAGTTCTATGCCTGATCATTGAGATCCTCTTGTCTGTTCCCGATGAGTCATCGAAGACCTCTGGGTAGTGAAGTCATATACTGATATTACACTCCTACCTGAGTTTTGAATATTTTGAAGTTGTTTCTCGAGCTTTGAAGACCTCATATCCACCCATCAGGCATCATTAGATTCTTGAATATGAATACTATACATGTATATCTTTTGATTTTGAGACATAGATCCATTGTGTACTGCTCGCGGTTGCACTTTATATATTTATGTGACATGGATCTACAGTGTATTTGATTGGAAGCCATGATTTTATTTCATCCCGAGCATGGGTATGCCTGCCTCAATGAGATAAATTTTTATTTTGCAGATGGCACCTCCCGAACTCTGGTCCCTGGGCTCACTCGCTCTATACATTGGTGAAGATTTGCAATGTATTTTGGCCATCATTTGCTCTTCTAACCTCACACATTAGGGGGCGTTTTTTATAACCCTAAATTGCACCAAACATGCATACCTGGCATTAGGCTATCTAACTTGTATGTTTTCCAAGCCATCACTAAAAAATATCTTCTAAAAACAATGTTTTGAAGATGTACATGCCCTGCACCACTACTGCCCGCGTACACACACCTGTTGACTCGCTACATACTGCGTACACTCACAGAATATCGCAAAAAATCAAAATTGCATAGGATACTGGTTTCTGGGCCGTTACTTAACCATTTGACTTCCCGTAGCCATTCACCCCAACCGTTACTATCTCTTTTGGCCTATAAAAGAATGGGTTGGGGTCCCATTGCAAAAGAAATCATGAGAGCATAGAAACTCTGCCCATTTTCGCATTCCCCCTTTGCCCCAATATTCGGCAACCACATTGTGAGTTTGAGCCAAAATTCTTTTTTTCTCCATTGCAAGCCTTTTCCATTCCCCTAGAGATAACTGAAGAGGAGAATGAGACATGGAAGAATTTGGTGCATTGTGAAGAGGATCCCAAGACCGATTTTGAGGAGTAGTGTCGGTCTCATATTGTAAGTGACTTTTGTGAGATTAATATAAAGAAGTACTTTTTTGGTCCCGCCAAATGACGTCTTAAACTTATATGATTTGTTTACATTTATTGTTTATGATTTTTAACCCACTAATCCATATGTAGAATGCATGCTTGTAGTTTCTTGTTTGTCTTTTGGTGAATGAGGTCAGCCTTGGGAGGAGACTTGCAGTCAGGAAACAACTAAGCGAAAATGGATCGACATCGGATGTAGAGTTTAAGGTATTCCCTTTACTTTGTCTTCTATGTATGATTGTGGGGTAATGTTGGGATATTTTATGAAAAGTAGGAGACTTTAGACGGTTAGCTCTGCCTACATTTTAGAAACCTGGTGTAGTCCGTAGAGGGGTTTTCCCACTATAGTAGAATGAGGAGTGGGAGTTATTGGTTTAGTGTGAGGAATAAAGGAGGGTTTGTGGTTTTGAGAAGAGACAACTTGTTGTGCTTCCTTAGCTCTTTTAGTAGTGTCCAACCAACTTTGAGGACGATCCATGAGGACATGAGCACGAATATCATCCTTGAGGCCACTGATAAAACATTCTCGGAAAAAAGCATCAGACATGCCCTCTGTACGAAAAGCCAGTCGCTCAAAAGAAGCTATAAATTCTTATATTGTTCCAGATTGTTTCAAATTTGTCAAATGTCCTAAATGGTTGTTGTTAGTGTCAAAGTGTTCATAAAGATATGCCACAAAGTCTGTCCAAGCCACATAGCCTTGGAGGGAATTTTTTCTCCATTTCCACCATTGCCAACGTTCTTGATCTAGATGGAGAAAACCATACCGGAGTTTGGCCAACTCATCCATAATGCCATACAAAGAGAAATAATGTTCCATTTGAGTTACCCATCTAGTGGGATCTGATCCATAAAATTTGTTCACATCTGCACGCAGAAGGAATAGGTCACGTTGAAAGTGATGGGGCTGAAAATTCTGGAAATGAGAGGAAGTTTCACCTTCGGTATGAAAAGGTGGGTCATATAAGAGAAGATCTGTAGGGATATGCAGCTTGGAACAGATCGTTGTAGTGACAAATTCAAGTTGGGTATTAATGTCTTGTTTGAGCTCTTGTTTGAATTCTTGTTTGAGTTATGCAATTGAGGCAGCAATGGAGGAATGCATCTTTTGATTGATGGTGGCAATATTGGCACTGAGTTCTCACAATTCTTGTTGGGTTTCTTTGAAATTAGAGTGCAAGGTAGTGAAGCGAGCTTCCAACTCTTGGCTATGGGTATGGGCCATGATGATGAGGGAACATGAAAAGGGGCGGGTGGGACCACACAGAAAATGGGTTATGGATGAAGTGTATCACAATGATCAGGGCGATGAGTTGAATCCAATGTGGTAAATCCAAAATAAGGGTGTTGGAAGGGGATTGGGTCCAAAAAAAAATGCTGAAAAATGATAGGTATGACTGTGATAAGGGTGAAGAGAGAAATCCAATGGAGTAGGTCTCAAATAATGGTGCCAACGAGATACAGACTTTTTACTCCTATGGAGTTATACTTTGATCTAAAGAATATTGCAGTGATGAAATGCCCAAATGCTTAACAGGAAGAAATGTGTAGTAATTTTTCAACTCAAATGCAAGAGACACAGTTGCGCCGCAATAGATCTTGTTTGTTCTATTTTATTTTCAATCCCAAGGGTTAGGTATTCAAGGGTTCTACAAACAAGTTTTTTCCATGTGCTATATCTCTCGGATATATGTGCGGGGTCCAACAGTAGTACTTGGCCCAATATCTCAGGGCACCAACTAAGGAGGCTAGACCGTGCCCTTAGTCGTACTACCCGACTACCTAGGTACTAGAGAGTATCTTCCTGAGTGTTGTTCTTAGTGGCACTATAGCAGTCAGCCAGCCAATCGATTTATCTATGGAGAGCTTCGGGAGATCTAGGCCGATCTGTATACAGGTGTTGTCTAATGCACTAGCACTCGAAGGGGTACCAATAGGGGTTACAAGGGTTTCCAACAGATGTGTGCTTAAGTACCACTTGTATTTCCTACGTGTATGAATCTCCAACCATGGTTTTATGCACGTAACGACAGATCTTTGTAGCTTAAAGACGTAGAAATATGTCTCTACCCTAAAAAAAAAATTAACCCACAATTTTTTGTCGAGGAAGGTGCTCTGATACCACTTGTAATATTCCATATATAAAAAGTATGCAGAACAGAAATAAATAGCTAGAAATGTCATATGAACAACAATATAACCAGAACAATACCAGAATAATACCAAAATGATACTAGAATAACACCAAAGATAGCACTTTGATTACTGAGAGCAATGTTCACTTGCCTCTTTGAGGGGGAAACCTCCAGTAGAGCAGAGCTCTATTGAAATAGTATCCAAGACAAAAGTGCTCATACCCTCGACTCCTATTTATACTAAATATGTCTATCAAAATAACCATCTAGAGAAAGATCCTTCTACAAGCGGAAGATTCCATTAGGTCTTCTTACATTGGAATTATTCTTCCTTATTTCTAGGCCTTATTAATATTGACCTTTATTACATGGTAATATATTATTCTACCTACGTGAGGGGTTAGGTCCCTAACATTGTATGATACCAAGGAACCTTCATTCGGGATATGGATGCTCGTTGGTAGTGAAGAAATGTCGGCAAAGAGAGGTGACTATAGTCCATATCAGTCGGTAAATATTTCTCTATTGTGTACGTCCCATGTTTCAATGCTAGATACATAACTCCCATGAAAACCCACTAGAATTATGTAGAATATCATCAACGATGGGTTTTTCCTCTAAATTTTAAGGCTAATCGAATGTGGGGTCCTCAACCTGTAAACTCTATGAACTATCTAAATGTAACAACACAATTAATGAGGTCTCAATACTTTTCTTGCCAGCTTAGAGATAATTGGTTCTTCCTAGTGTGTCGCCATTTGTTGTGATGAAACAACAACCCTTTCCCCCATTTAATTTTTTTTCTAAATCTTAATGCAAGGATGCACTTTTTTTTCATAAGTTATCTATGCTTAAATCTTCATCTCCATGTTTGGAACTTAATTTGGGCTTCCCCACCTACTTCTCTCTTTCCATCTCTTCTTACATTTTCGTCGTCGTGATTTCATCAAGCATGTGCATAGGATCCCCTGCATATTTCACCGACGATGACGCCTCACAATGTCATTGTTGAAATTTAACAATGCGCTCTCATCATTGTTCTCCTATCCATATTTCCAATGATGATAACCCCCCTCTCTCCTTGTCACTTCCGAACTCACATGTGACCCTCTCTGTGGAATACACCTCAGCCTTTTCCCCCTCATGGGTCCCTCAATTCAATCAATGTGTAAGTATTTTCTCTGCCAACATGTGTCAAGGTAACAAAGGCTAATTTACTCGGCTAGTTCGTTTTTTCATCGAATTTATTTTTGGGATATTTATTATTCTTCTTCCTCTCCTTGTTGATGATGACACCGCCCCTTGCTATCCAGTTGTCACGTACTTTATCCTATGGCTACTATGAATAATTTTTCGTTGATCACTCCTCCACCATAGATCTCACACAATCTAGTTAATGGGTCCCCACCACTTCCACATCGTTTTCTTATCAACATTAGTTAATGAAGGATTAACACCCAACGATCATGTAATTGAACGTTAAAATTAATGTTAGGTCCAACCTAGACCTTGTAATCATTATTAAGCAATTAATGAGGTATTTATCGTCCTCTGGGTTTGTTTCTCACCCATGTATGCAACTCTTGTCCTCATAAACTACCGACGATGACAGTTGTGATGTTTTCCCCCCAATTTTTTGAATTCTCCCGTGCCTTAACGGCTATAACCACCAATAACATACAATCACATTTACTCTCTAAATACACCCCTAACCAATTCCAAGCTATATCACACTCTTATTGATTTTGCATGGTTAGGAGGGAATCGACAAAAAAAATTGTTAAAAGGGGCACTAAGACTTGTATTCTTTCTCACTGGATCATGAAGGAAAAAAGAAAAATGCATCTGCGACTCTCTGTCATCTATGTTTTATCTACTACCACTCCCTACTTTTAAACAAGTATGATACTAATTTTCACATGTTGTTATTTCAGGTATGAGACGACTCTATTAGCTTTAATATGTTTGTTTGTGGAGGTGAAGACATGTCAATGATTCTCACTAGAAAAGTAAAATACCAGACCTCTAGAAATCTTATTCCAGTTTCCATCCCAGAGTCATACACTATCTCTGACACCAACAAGCATGAAGGGAAGGAACACTACTGCAATTACGTTGAGATCCTGGCCATGTTCGAAAATAAAATATTCCTCTCTGATGATCTATACATTGAGGCATACAAAAATATTAGGAAGAGAGGAATCCATACAGTAGCCACTCTCCCTAAGATTTTTCCTTACAACAATGCAGCCAAATGGTGTTTTGCATATCTGCAAAAGGATTCGGATTTATTACTCAATGCTTCAGGTCTCCCAATCGCCTCGCTCAAAGCAGATGACATTGGTACTAGATATCAACCTCCATAACCAACAGTGGCCCTGAACAAGTCTTTTATTGAATAGTTCAGAGTCAACCATGAAGACTTTGAGACCTTCATGAAAGATTGGTTCTATGATGAAGAATGGTCAGCAAAAAATGGTGAAAGGTATGTTCCAGCACAGTGTCTCAAAATTCCCTACAAGGTGCTAAATACCATGATCTTTCGGCTCTATGGTGAAGATATTAACACTCATTTCAGGATGGAATGGTTCCCAACACCTTACAAGATTGCCCAAAACGTCCATGTGTTCAATTGGGAAACCATTCCCAAGAGCATGAATAATCTCGGTTTCTACATGTTGGCATATCTAATAGACATTGTGTGCATTGCAAACTCATTCCCAGCTTTCAAATAGTCTTGGACTCCAGACAAGGTCCCAATTAAATTTTACTATTATTAGTTGTGGGAGGTCAATTGTAAGATATTTTTCTATGATATATGTGATTACTTCTTCACACCTTTACATAAGGCCATCTTCAGTCTCTTCCCACATAGGATCTCTCTCGGGGCTCTCAAATATTTAAATGAATTCGGGGATTGGTACGTGAACAAACAATACACTTACATTCGGATTCATGGGGCCACAAGAGCACCACACTTGCTACCAAAGTATCTTCCAGATAAGTTGTTGGCCAGGGAGATTGTGTATCAGACTTTTGAAAAAGGGGCCACTACCTACCTTTCAAAAGAGAACAATAAATATTGGCCAATTTTCCCCATCCAGGTTGGGTCATACTCATGGGTGAACCAAGACGAAAAGGAAGTTGAATCACTCAAGGAGCTATGTCTCTCTTTGGTGGAACTCGAATCACACGACCCTCGGAATGTGGTTTATGAGCACATGAAGGTTGTCAAATTAGCGTCGTGAATCTTGCATGAGTCTCGGTTCTCAGAGGATGTTTTCCAAGGTGCATTGAGTTTCGAGGAAGCAGTGGAGAGGCTTACTACTGACGTAGCCCAACCTGAATTGAGAAAGGTTGAAGAAAAATATTGAACGTTGAGGCTAGAAAAGTTCTAAAATCTTCTCCACCAAGATAATAAAAAACTAAGCGAAGAAGAGAAAAAGAAAAGACATAAATAATTTGAACTGGAGAGAAAATCTCATGAGGCCGAATAAAATTATCTATTGTTGAAGAAGAAAGAGTTAGAAGATAAGCATGCCACGCAGAACAAAATTATAAGTAAAGATTCCCCCTCTTGGAAGGTTGGAAAAAGGAAGAAAGAAACAACAAACGCAGATAATCCACCATCATCCACACTGGGAGAAACCCGAGAAAATAATAAGAAGGATAAAGTTGATAGTACAGAATCCTGATACATTGTTTCAGCAGGCTCTTATGCTACCACTGACCTAGATCCTGAAAGCAATGTGGTAAGTATCCTGATAGAAGAATTCACCCCTTTGGATTCAATTCCGGGGATCTTATCGATCACCTCAGAACGAATCGGGTTTGAAGGAGCAGTGGTCGCAGTTGGATATTATGACTATAGCCACAAGACTCAAGCCATAGAGAAGAGGGCCCCCAAAATAAAAAAAGGCAAAAATAGAAGCAGACTAGGATGTGCCCGAAAGGAATATCAAATGGAAAGTTGGGCTTGATGCAAATGATAACGCTCTACAAGTGGCCTTAGCACTCAGTGATTTTTCTAGGGTAAACATCGTGTCATTCCATGAAGTCATTGTAGCTCTAAACATCGCAAAATCTAGGATTGCAGAGCTAGAATCAACCTCGGCGATGATCAAAAATCTACTGCCAGTGAGCAAACAAAATAAATTCAACGGGCGAAGGAGTCCTATGAAGAGGATACAAAAAAGAAATTATAAGCACAGGAGGAACATATTCAAATCAAATTCACTGAGTCAATGTCACTGGTCCAGAAGGCCCATCCTAGTGGCATGCAACAACTTGAAACCTAACAAAATTTGGAGGTGACGAAACTCAAAGCACAATTCGAGGAATTGTGGTCTTTCAATGAAAAGGTTCGAGCCGAATTCCAAAGGGTACAATTGGAGAACGAAGTTTTGAGAAACACTATAGAAGAAAACAAAATCCAAACAGTGATTCTCAAGGCGGTGAAGACAAATCCCTAGAGAAAAATGAAGATCTTTGGAGCACGACGAAAAGGTTGTTCAATGCACTCGACGGAGTTCTAGTGACTGAATATGAACAGAGGAAGTTCGAATCACATGTGAAAGATACCCAAGAAAAGTATCAAAAATCCATGGAAGCTTACGATGCAATAACAAAGTGGAAAGACTCGCCGCCAACAGTTTCATCCCCGAAAACTCTCTCGTTGTATTCTAATGAGCAAATAATACGATATTTTTGACTCCTCGAAACAGGTATGGAAACAATTGTCGAGTTGTTTAAGATCTAGGGACAAGTCATGGTATCCTACATAGAGGTATGGATATCGTCTGACGGTTTTATCTTGCTATTTGGAATGGATCCCCTGAGGGACATCAGTAAAGCTTCACCAAACTAGATGATCATCAAATACCTATACACCAAGTGAAACCTTTATCAAAGAGAAATCGAAGCAACCAGCGAAATCAATGCGGAGGTTATCGAAAAAATATTGATCCAACCGTCCAAAATCATCACTCTAAAAAATATGTCATGCAATGTGTTGACCAAAGCCTCATAATGAAGATCAGCATTCCCATGTGCAAGAGTTAGGCTGACCTGGAGAGGAAACAGTTACTTCGAGTAGATTTCATACTCGAAGATTAAAGAACTGGAAGGCAGTTGTGGACACGAGGGTGAAACCGTTAGGGCACCCTTGAAGAATTATTTTTGTAACTGAAGTTTTTCAAGGTAAATCATATCATTGTAATTATTTCCATGCCCTAATCAAGAAAGGGAAGTTGGAGAATCGCTTTAGTATTCCAACCGTTACCAATATGAGTATCTTAGCACAGTCCCATGGCACCTCTATAAATGGGATGATTGTAATTGAAAAAGGGATTTTGGTTCTTTGCAGAAGGACTGGTAATTTTAATTTTATTTGAATAAAGGACTAAAGACAATTTGGGAGACAATGGAATTTATGTGTATGATCGTGACTATTCATATCCATGCATATATGTTTTGTGATTTCGAGTCTTAATCTTAGAACTATTTCCTCATTACTATTCTATGACTTACAATCATTATTGTTTTCCTTTACGAATACATCTACTCAATATCTTAGTTTGTTAAATCAATTTATATTGGTTGCAAACAGATCCTTGGTCAAAATTCTATATTTCTTGTTACATGAATTATTTCTATACATCCAGTGGTGTTACCCTTTTTTCCTTAATTTTACTATACCATCAATTCATGTGAAGGACACATGAAAAATAAACGTCGGTTGAGACTTTCACATCAAAGTAACTCTCGTATCACTCTACTTCCTTCTCACCTTCACACATGCTGCAAAAGAAACACATAAATCATATATCTAAAAAAAAAAATGAAGACACAGAAACACAAATGTCGGGAAGTTGGAAGCACTTTATAGTGTGGGAAGTATAATCAAACCCATCAGGGCTATGGACGCTCGTTGGCAGCGGGGCTATGCTTGTATGATACCAAGGCACCTTTATTGGGGATATGGATGCTTACTGGTAGTGAAGAAATGTCGGCAAAGAGAGGTGACTATAGTCCATATCGGTCGGTAAATATTTCTCTATTGTGTACCCCCCATGTTTCACTGCTAGATACATAACCCCCATGAAAACCCACTAGAATTGTGCACAATATCATCAACGATGGGTTTTCCTCTAATTTTTAAGGCTAATCGAATGTGGGGTCCTCAACCTGTAAACTCTATGAACTATCTAAAGGTAACAACACAATTAATGAGGTATCAATACTTTTCTTTGCAACCTAGAGATAATTGGTTCTTCCCACTGTGTCCCCATTTGTTTTGATGGAACAACAACCATTTCCCCCATTTAAATTTTTTTCTAAATCTTAATGCGGGGATGCACTTTTTTTTTCATAAGGTATCAATGCTTAAATATTCATCTCCATGTTTGGAACTTAAGCTGGGATTCCCCACCTACTTCTCTATTTCCATCTCTTATAACCTTTCCGTCATCGAGATTTCATAAAGAATGTGCACAAGCTCCCTTGCATATTTCACCGACAACGACACCTCACAACGTCATCGACGGAAGTTAACAACACGCTCTCATCATTGTGCTCCTATCCATCTTGCCAATGACGATAATCCCCCTCTCTCTCCTTGTCACTTCCAAACTCACACGTGACCCTCTCTATGGAATACACCTCATCATTTTCCCCCTCATGGGTCCCTAAATTCAATCAATGCGTAATTCTTTTCTCTGTCAACGTGTGTCAAGGTAACAAAGGCTAATTTACTTGGCCAGTTTGTTTTGTCATCAAATTTATTTTTGGGCTCTTTAATATTCTTCTTCCTCTCCTTTCCAATGATGACACTACCCCCTGTTATTCATTTGTCATGTCCTTTATCCTATGGATCCTATGAACCAATTCATCATTGATCACTCCTCCACCATAGATCTCACACGGTCTAGTTAATGGATCCCCCCCACTGCCACATTAGTGTCTTGTCAACATTAGTTAATAAAGGATTAGCACCCAACGATCATGTAATTGAACGTTAAAAGTAATGTTAGGTCCAACCTAGACCTTGTAATCATGCTTAAGTGGTTAATGAGGTATTTATCATCGTCGGGGTTTTTTTCTCACCCATGTCTGCACCTCTTGTCCTCATAAACTACCGACAACAACATATGCAATGTTTTCCCCCCAATTTTTTGAATTCTCTCATGTATTAACGGCTATAACCGCCAATCACCTATGAGCACATTTACTCTCTAAGTGAACTCCTGACCGATTCCAAGCTATATCACACTCTTATTGAGTGTGTATGGTTAGGAGGGAAAAATAGAAGCAGGCCAGGATGTGCCCAAAAGGAATATCAAATGGAAATTTAGGCCTGATGCAAAGGATAACGCTCTATAAGTGGCCTCGATGCTCAGTGATTTTTCTAGGGTAAACATCATGTCAGTCCATGAAGTCATTGTAGCTCTAGATGCCGCAAAATCTAGGATTGCAGAGTTGGAATCGACCCTGATGACCATCAAAGAATCTGTTTCTAGTGAGAAAACAAAATAAATTCACCAAGTGAAGGAGGCCTATGAAGAGGATACAAAAAATCAATTATAGGCACAGGAGGAACGTCTGCAAATCAAATTCACTGATTCAATGTCACTAGTCTAGAAGGCCCATCCTAGCGACATGCAGCAGCTTAAAAACTCACAAAATTTGGAGATGATGAAACTCAAAGCACAATTGGAGGAATTGAGGTCTTTCAATGAAAAGCATCGAGCTAAATTTCAAAAGGGTACAACTGGAGAATGAAGTTTTGAGAAAGACTATAGAAGAACAGCAAATCCAAATAGCGATTCTCAAGGTGGTGAAGACAAAATCCCTGGAGAAAAATGAAGAACTTCGAACCATGCAGAAAAGGTTGTTCAACGCACTCGACAGAGTTCTGGTGACTGAATATGAACAGACGAAGTTAGACTCACAGGTGAAATATACCCAAGAAAGTATCAAAAATCCATGGAAGCTTACGACGCAATAACAAAGTGGCAAGGCTCACCACCAACAGTTTTGTCCCCGAAAAATATCTCGTTGTATTCTGACAAGAAAATAATATGATATTGTTGACTCCTGGAAACAGGTATGGAAACAATTGTCGAGGTGTTAAAGATCCAGGGACAAGTCACGGTATCCTGCATAGAGGTATGGAGATCATCTAACGATTTGCTCTCACTATTTGGAATGGATCCACTGAGGGACATCGGCAAAGCTTCACCAAAATAGACTATCATCAAAGATGTGGACACCAAGAAAAACCTTTCTCAAAGATAAATCGAAGCAACCAATGAAATCAACGTGGAGGTTATCAAATAAATATTGATCCAACCCTCCAAAATCATTGCTCTAAAAAAATATGTTGTGCAACGTGTTGAGAAAAGCCTCATAATGAAGATCAAAATTCCCATGTGAAAGAGTTAGGCTGACCTGGAGAGGAAACAATTACTTCGAGTAGATTCCATACTCGAAGACTTACAGAATTGGAAGGCAGTCGTGGACGCGAGGGTGAAATTGTTCAGGCACCCCTAAAGAATTGTTTTTGTAACTTAAGTTTTTCAAGGTAAATCAGATCATTGTAATTATATCCATGCCCTAATCGGGAAAGGGAAGTTGGAGCATCACTTTAGTATCCCAACCGTTATCAATATGAGTATCTTAGCACAGTCCCGTGGCACCTCTATAAATGGGATGATTTTAATTGAAAAGGGGATTTTGGTTCTTTGCAGAAGGACTGGTATTTTTACTTTTATTTGAATAAAGGACTAAAGAAAATTTGGGAGACAATGGCATTTATGTGTATGATTGTGACTATTCATATTCAAGCATATATGTTTTGTGATTTTGAGTGTTAATCTTAGAACTATTAACTAATTAATATTTTGTGACTTACAATCATTATTTTTTTCCTTTACGAATACAACGACTCGGTATCTTAGTTTGTTAAATCAATTTATATTGGCTGCAAACAGATCCTTGGTAAAAATTATATATTTCTTGTTACATGAATTATGTGCCAGAGCCAACTTTCATTGTCCTTTCCTAAGAAATATATTTCCTTTCCAATTTCATTTATCTCATATATGTTGCTTGGAGTTCTTACAGTTGTAACCACCAACTTGCATGATCCTACGTTCCTTATCTCGCATTTTTTTTAGTCAAACACAAGTTTGTGTCCTTGATCATACATTTTACTTACACTTAGCAGATTTTTCTTCATGTCTTCGAATACTAAAACATTTTTTTCCTTGGCATCCTTTCTTCCAAGCTTGATTGTACCTCTTCCTATAATTTTGGTTGAGTTGACATTTCCAAACGAAACTGATCCATCGCTTTCCCTTTTCAGAGTTAGAAACTTGTCCTTATCACATATCATATGCTTTGAGCAGTCATTATCAACATACCATCCACATTTCATGTGTTGGAATTGTAGAGAAAGCATGCATTCTTCAGTTTGGAATTGATCATGTTTCCTTACCCATATCTTTTGTGATTCCTTATTATGAATGTTGATATTTTTCTTTGGTTCCCTTTGAGGAATAGTCAGTCTGCAATCTTTGGCCATGTGACCAAAATCGTTGCATTTGTAGCATTCTATTTTTTTACTCAAGGATTCAAATCTATTGTAGTTTTTTTCTCTATGCTTCATGAGGTCTTATGGGGTAACAATTTCTTGTGTAGTATTCATAGTTTCTTATGCTCTTGATATTGGCTCTACAATTTACAGGTTTGTGCCCAAATTTATTGCATGAATAACATAAACCAAGAAAAAGAGTTTGATACATGGGAGTGGGAGATATTTTAATGGTGTTGCTCTTCTGAATCCTTCATCTTCTTGAGGTATTTCAATTTCTCATTGTTGCTTATTCTGAATTACAAATCCTCTAGGTGGTGCAGTGTCTCTGTAATCTTCTTCTTGGATCTTCTTGTACTCTTCCCTCTTAGGATAGCCTCTAAATATTTTTGCATAACTTATTTGTTCTGTTTCGTATTCTGTTGTCTTCGAACTTGAGTCTTTCTCTTTCTGGTTGTATACTAGTCTGAATTTGTTATGGCCTTTGGCCACTAATGATCTGATCCAATATTTTGGTGTTGTTATAATACATGTCCCTCTTCTAGAGATCTTTTCTTAGAGTGACTATTTCTGCTTCCAACTCTTCAATCATATTGTCCTTCTCTTCCAACTAATTTATGAGTGCTTCTTTAACTCTTTTGTCTTCTTCTACCTAGATTTTTAACTTCATGATTATCTGCTCGACCTCTTCTGAGTTGGAATTATGAGAACCTTCTTTTCTCTTTAGTTCTACCTTGAGTGACTTGATTGTTTTTTTTTTCATTCCTTAGTTCTTCTAAGACACTGATCAATTCTGCTCTGAGATCAACTTCTCCTTCTTCTTCATAATCTTCTTCGAAATATTCTACTACCATGAAGAGTACTCTATTTGTATCATTGTCACTATCTTCATGCTCGTCTGATGAGGAACTGTCTTCCTTGGTGCAGAGACTTTTCTTAAAGAATTTCTTTTTGTTTATTCTACCCTTTTGATTTTGATTTTTCTTCTTAGGGTCTTCTTCTTCATCACTTTCCTTATTCTTATGGGGACATTTAGAAGAAAAATTACCAATGCCACCAAAATTAAAACATTTCAATGGAATCATACCTTTGTATTTACCGGTTCCTCTTTGCAACTTTCTTACAAAGTTTTTTATTTCTTCATATTCCTCTTAATCATCGCTACAACTACAATCTGATTTTGCATTTTGCTTGCTCTTATTATTTTTCTTCTTGGACACTTTTAATGTTTCTTCATTTGTTATTGGGTTCTCTTGCTCTGTTCTCATTTCATAGGTGATGAGTATCACATGTAGCTCTTCCATGCTCAAGGTTTCTAGATATGTTATTTCTTCTAAGGTTGAAATCTTTGGATCAAATCTCATAGGTTGAGACCATAGTACCTTTTGAACAATGAATGGTTCCTTCATATCTTCTCCTAGACCTTTAATAGTATTCACTATTTCATAAACTTGCATAAAGTAGGTTGATATGTCTTCATCTTCCTTCATCTTAAATTGTTCGAACTTAGCTCTAAAGGTTTGGAGTTTAGCTCCCTTTACTTTATTATATCCTTCATAAATATTTTGAAGCTTATCCCAAAGATCCTATTCATAATAGAAATGCATAACCTTAACAAATATTGAATTAGCAAGACAGTTTAGAATAGTACATTTAGACTTTGAGTTGTTTTCTTCAATTTTATTTCCATCCTTGTCTGTTGAGAGAGTGATTGGTGCTTTTCATCCATATACTAGTGCTCTCCATACATCAAATCCTTGTGCCTTTAAAAAGGTTGTCATCCTTATACTCCAGAATGCATAATTTTGACTGTCAAATATTGATGCTCCAATCTTAGCATATTCCATGATCTCCTTTTAGTGGTTAGACTGCTTTTTGAAGGATTTTCTCTGGTACCAATTGTTGGAATACTGAGAAGAGGGTTGAATCAGTATGAGCACTTTTATCACTTTTAACCACAGTATATCAACTTCAATTTAATAAACAATATATCATCATCAGTATATCATAAGTGTATTGTGAGAATATAAACATAAGAAGCATCACATCAAATACACATTACACCAGGATTTATGTGGAAACCCAAATGGGATAAAACCATGTAATGTTTTCTTATATATCAAAGATTACATTCATTGGAAGCACCAACTTCCTGATTCTCTAGCTGGAACTGGAAGGAGGCTACGATCCCCTATTTACAGGCTCTAACCTAAAGGAAGCTACAACTCACTGAATTATCTGGCTCCAACTAGAAGGAGGCTACAACCCCCTAATTCTTGGGATCCAACCTGAAGGAAGCTCCAGCTCCCTGACTTCTCTTGAAATAAATGGAAGGAGGCTACAACCCCCTTTCCTTTTCCGGTCTTACCACCCTAAAATAAAAATGTAGACCAATTGTCACTACCATTGTCACTGTCACTACCTCTATCATTGTCACTATCTTCGTCACTTCCACTGTCACTATCATCGTCACTACCTCTGTCACATCAACCTGTAACCTGTCAACATGTCACTTTTACTGTACCATCAAAATGTAGTTGTCACTACTATACCAAAACATGTACCATTCAATGAATCAAGTGTGTACCAACAAATGGAGTATGGCATGCATCAATCATGTATCAAAATATATACCGAATGTAGATCAACAATGAGTAGCCAATCATAGATCAAACCATACACCAAATACTAGAGAATTAATTATATGAAGAACATGTACCATATACCATCAGCATGTATAGACCTGTACCATATCATAAATGAAGTCCCTCAAAGAACCAGTGCATGTCCCTCATTCATATGCCACCATACATCAAGTGTATCCCTCAACCATGAATAACCATATCATAGACTAAACCAGATACAAGAGTGCTCCTCACTCAACCATGTAAACAAGTTGTACCATAACCATGTGACAATACCAAACATGCCAAGTATGCCTCAAGCATACACCATATCATAACCAAACATTACCTTCAAAAACAAGTAGAAAAACATACCAATACTTTTGTAGCTGACTTGAAACACTCTAATGTTGACCTGTAGACTTGGTTCTGACTTCAGAGACCTAGCAAAAGAATTTCCCCAAAACTTCTCTTGTCCTCACGGGACTAAGACATCCTATCACGTGGTTCCTCATGGGACTAATACATCATATCACATGGGTCCTCGCGGGACTAAGACATCTTATCACGTGGGTCCTCCCGTGACAATTATTATGCAACCTGTGGGGTCCTTTTGGGACACCCTATGCCCGACCTGTGAGGATAATGTAAACCAGGGTTTCATCATAAATATCACTCTCCTTTGCAACCCCAAGACTTCCTCACACCTCCTTCCTTAACTACCTTAGAAATTACTGTCACAACCTTAACCAAAATATCACAGTTCACAAGAAATATGATCAATGAATGAGTGTGTGAGTGTTCTTGTGAATGACTCTTTGAGGTGTATTTATACTTTTGGTAGGTAACCACATTCTTGAATTTCTTTTTACAACCACTTTACCCTTTCACTAATTGACTTGTAACCAAATAGGGGCTTCTTGACCATTCTTCGGGGCTTCCAACTTCACAAGGCTTGTTGGCATAGGCCATTTTGGGAAAAAGTGTGGTAATTAATGAAGGAATTTAGATAATGGGGCAAAGAAGGATCATGCACCAAAAAATCTAGAAAAGTAGCGCTAGGAAACCAAGAAGCTCAAAGAAAGGAAGAAAGATGTGGATCAACGGGGAAAACAATTGGATTTTGGACTAGCCTCGATAAGGAAGTTACAAAGTGGACAAATCTAATCCACCTAGGGTTAGTGGGTTAGGGTTTTGGTAATTTTTGTAATGGGTAACTAACCCCTTTTTGTAATATAAATATATTGTATGAGATAGTGGAAATCATATATAAGATGATGATCTTAGAGCCATTTTTTTAGACAGAGCAAGAGAGTTTTTGAGAGATAGATTAGATCATCTTTGTAATCGAGGATAATTAGGTCATAACTTATGGGTTATGGAGCCTATTTTGATCTTGTCAGCCTCTTAGTATAAGTGGAGAGGAAATGTAATGTGTGTAGCGTTGTAACCTTGATGAAAAATAATTAATAGAGCCAAGACAGCCAGATCTTTGTGGACGTAGACCAGGGGGGGTGAACCATGGTAAATTTGTGTCTCTATGTGGAATGTTTATCTTATTTCTTGTGATTTTTTAGTTATGATGAGTGAATTAATATGTGTAGTAAAATGCAGCGCACAGTAGAGTAAATAGGATAATGTAAAATAAACCCTAATGAATGTATCTAATTATTGATTGGTATATCTGAGATATATTGATGTGATGATGTAATAGAATAGTAAATATAATGTGTTTTGAGGTACAAATGAGGTGGAGCCACGTGTGTGCCATGTGGACTTTGACCAACGATTCCCAAAGAAGTTCAGAGGGACCATAACTTTCGATTCAGAACTCGGTTTTGGACGAGTTTATAGTCATTGGAAACATGTCGGAGAGCAAAAGGAAATGGTTCCCTTATTCAAGGAAATCAAAGAAGTTTTAGGAATGTGAAAAATTTATACCCCATCCCTTAAAAGGGTACTTAAGGGGTTATTCGTCTGACATTCATGTCCAAATTCCTCAACCAACTTGGGGTACCATCACCAAAACGTTGAGGCCTCTTCAAGGATTGACATCAATGACAACCAATCATTCAATAATCTCCCCCTTTTGCATTGATGAAAATACTTAGGAAAGTCAATACTCATGCTCCCCATGTGACCATCATTCCCCCTGTCTGCATGCCTCTATCGTCTCATGTTCCTTCTCTCCAATTCCATACCTTGGTCTATCTCTCCCCCTTTGACATCAATGGAAAAGGGTAATCATCCTTTGGGGCTTCTCCCCCTATCTACAAGCCTTTGATATCTCTACAGTCCTTCCTCTTCATGGTGCTTCCTCGTGTAACTCTCTGATGTATATGAAAAGCTTTCAAAAAAATAAATTATTTACTTGGACTCTTCAAGTATTTTGTTTCTCTCCCCCTGTCTTGTTAAGCTTGATACCTTCTGGATCATTGTGGGATAGAAGCTACTCCAATTTTATGTTACAAATACTCAAATGTTTCCCTTGCAAGCAGTTTTGTGAAGATATATGAAATCTGGTATTTTATCCTGACATAGTCTAGCTTGATGTTCTTCTCTATAGTATGTTCTCATAGAAATTGATACTTTAGCGAGATGTGCTTAGTATTAGAGTACATCACGGGATTTTTGGATATATTGATGGCACTAGTGTCTTCACGGAATATCGAAATGGGCTCATCATACTTCACTTGTATATCCTACAAAGTTTGCTTCATCCAAAGAACCTGAGTACAACATGGAATTGTTGCAATGTCTTCTACTTTTGTTGTTGATAAGCATATCGATGATTGTTTCTTGCTTAACCATGATACCAAGAACTCACCCAAGTAGAAATTTTCTCCACTTGTACTTCTTCTATCATCAATGTAACTTTCCCAATATGCATCTATGTAGTCAACCAAAGATAGTTCATTCACTTTTGGATACCATAGTCCATACTCTTATGTACCTTTGAGATACATGAATATCCTCTTCACTGCCATAACATGTGATTCCTTCGATGTTGCTTTAAATCTTGCAACTTGTCCAACTGCCTGCATCACATCTAGTCTGGATGATGTCACAAATAGAATATTGCCAATCATCAATCTATAAATTCTTTGGTCTGCATTTTTAGAATCATCATCTTTAGTTAGCTTGCAACTGGTTTGCATAGGATTACTCACTGGTTTTCACTCTTCCATTCCAAATGTATTCAACATTTCTCTAATATAGTTGGTTTGAGAGATGAAGATATATTTATCACATTGACATATATGTAATCCCAAAAAGAATGTCAATTCACCAAGCAACAACATTTCGAACTCATTTTGCATGTCTCTGGAAAAATTTTGACTCGTCCCATCATCATCACTTCCAAAGATGATGTCATCTACATAAACTTCAATGATCAATATATTAGCTCTATCCAACTTTATATAGATATTTCTATCCACATTACCCTCCATGAACCCTTGTTGTTGTAGATACTTGTCCAACCTTGAATACCATTCTCTGGGGACCTGCCTGAGGCCATACAATGTTTTCTTCAACCTCTAGACATATACTTCACTTTTTTATAGTATAAATATTTACGGTTGTTCGATGTATACTTCTTCTTCTAAGTCTCCATTTAGAAATGTTGAATTTACATCCATCTGATATACCTTGACATTTTTTGAACATGCATAAGTTAGGATCAATATGATTTCTTCCATCTTGTCAAGTGGGGCAAAGGTCTCTTCAAAATATATACCTTCAACTTGAGAATATCCTTTACATACCAATATTTCTTTGTTCCTGGTAACTTGTCCATCCTCATTCAATTTGTTTCTGAAGACCCACTTTGTACCAATGACATTCTTGTTCTTCAGCCTTGGAACTAGTTCCCATGTGTCATTCTTCTCTATTTGATCTAACTCTTCATCCATAGCTTTGATACAGTTTTCATCCTTGTTGGCTTCTTCAAAACTGCTTGGCTCAATTGTAGATAGTAGTGCTAGGTGTTGTTGTTCTGGAAAACAAATTCTTCTTATGTTTTCAACTCTTACATATGTATTCCCAATAATTTGTTCTGGTGGATGATTCTTCTGTACTCATATGATAGGTGTCTTTCGAGGTTCCTGAAGATCTTGCTTCTCATTTTCCTCTTTCTCTGCTTCTGGCTTCTCTTGTCCTTCTTCCTCTTATGCTTCTTCTTCCTTCAACTCTTCTTCATGATCTTGTTCCACTAACTATTTGTTTCCTTCTTTTATTTTTTTTCCATCAGTCTCATCAATCATTGCATTGATGTTTTCCACTATTTTATTGAGTCCTAGATTACATAATTTGTATGATTTTCTCTTGCTTGAATACCCAACCATTCTGCTTTTATCAACTCGAGAGTCAAATTTTCCAAGCCTACCATCTTCTCTTTTGATATAGCATTTTCTTCTAAACACTCTAAAATGCTTCACATTTGTTGGTCTTCCTTTCCATAGTTCGTAGGGAGTCTTATTACTTTTATTTATAAGCATTCCTTTGTTATGGATGTGAACTATTGTATGCATTGTCTGTACCTGAAATATGTCCTTCAACTTGGAATCCATCAACATGGTTCTCTCCATTTCATGTACTATTTTGTTCTTCCTTTCGACAGCTCCATTTTGTTGAGGTGTTCTAGCTTCCAAGAATTGTCTCTTTATCCCATGTTTGCTACAGAAGTCCATGAATTTTTTTGATGTAAACCCTCCTCCATTATTTGATCTCAAACACTTGATTTTTTATTTTGTTGTAGTTTCAACCATCTCTTTGTATGTCTTGAAGTGTTCAAATGCCTCTGACTTCTTCTTGAGAAAACATATTGCAGTCATTCTTGTGTAGTCATCAAACATTAGCATAATGTATTGTTCACCATTCAATCCTTTCATTCTTGTCGGACCAACTAGATCAGTATGTACAATCTCCAGTGGTTTTGTTGTGGAGTATTCCTTTGATTTGAACTTGATCTTGGTTTGTTTTCCCTATAGACAATGCTTGCATAGAGTATTTGTTGGCTTTGATATACCATGCATTTCCCTTACTGCTTCCTTCTTACTAACTTTGACAAGGTTGTCAAAATTTATGTGACCCATTATTCTATGCCAGAGCCAATTTTCATTGTCCTTTCCTAAGAAATATCTTTCCTTTACAATTTCATTTAGCCCATATATGTTTCTTGGAGTTCTTACAGTTGTATCCACCAACTTGCCTGATCATGCATTCTTTATCTCACATTTTTATGAGTCAAACACAAGTTTGTGTCCTTGATCACAAATTTGACTTACACTTAGTAGACTGTGCTTCATGTCTTCTACTACTAGAGCATTTTCTGCCTTGGCATCCTTGCTTCCAAGCTTGATTGTACCTCTTCCTATAATTTTGGTTGAGTTGTCATTTCCAAATGAAATTGATCCATCTCTTTCCCTTTTCAAAGTTAGAAACCTATCCTTATCACCTGTCATATGCTTTGAGCAGTCGTTGTCAACATACCATCCGCGTTTGTTGTGTTATGCTTGTAGAGCAAGCATGCATTCTTTAGTGTTGAATTGATCATGTTTCCTTACCCATATCCTTTGTGATTCTTGCTTATGAATGTTGATATTTTTCTTTGGTTCCCAATAGTCAGTCTGCAATATTTGGCCATGTGACCAAAATTGTTGCATTTGTAGCATTCTACTTCGTTACTCAAGGATTCAAATCTATTGTGTTTTTTTCTTTGTGCTTCATGAGGTCTTCTAGGGTAAAAATTTCTTGTGTAGCCTTCATAGGTTCTTATGCTCTTGATATTGGCTCTACAACTCACAGATTTGTGCCCAAAGTTATTGCATGAATAACTTAAACCAAGAAAAATATTTTGATACATGGGAGTGGGAGATATTTTGAATGGTGTTTATCTTTCCATTTCTTGTTGTTGTTGATTCTGAATTCCAAATCCTTTAGGTGGTGCAGTGTCTTTGTAATCTTCTTCTTGGATATTCTTGTAGTCTTCCCTTTTAGGAGAGCCTCTAACTATTTTTGCATAAATTATTTGTTTCGTTTCTTATTATGTTGTCTTCGAACTTGAGTCTTTCTCTATCTGGTTGTATACTAGTCCAGATTTGTCATAGTATGGCCTTTGGCTGCTAATGATCTGATCCAATATTTTGGTGTTGTTCTAATACATGTTCTTCTTCTGAAGATATTTTCTTAGACTGACTATTTCTTCTTCCAACCCTTCAATCATATTTTCCTTCTCTTTCAACTGATTTATTAGTGCTTCTTTAACGCTTTTGTCTTCTTCTACCTAGATTTTTAACTTCGTGATTATATTCTCGACCTCTTCTGAGTTGGAATTTTGAGAACCTTGTTTTCTCTTTAGTTCTACCTTCAGTGACTTGATTGTTTTTCTTTCATTCCTTAGTTCTTCTAAGTCACTGATCAATTCTTCTCTTAAAACAACTTCCCCTACTTCTTCATAATCTTCTTTGAAATCTTATACTTCCATGAAGAGTACTCTCTTTGTATCATTGTCATTGTCTTCATCCTCATCTGGTGAGGAGTTGTCTTCCTTGGTGCAGAGACTTTTCTTGAAGAATTTCTTTTTGTTTCTTCTACCCTTTTGATTTTTGTTTTTCTTCTTAGGGTCTTCTTCTTCATCACTTTCCTTATTATTATGGGGACATTTAGAAGCAAAATGACCAATACCACCAAAATTAAAACATTTCAATGGAAGCATACCTTTGTATTTATTGGATCCTCTTTGCAACTTTCTTACAAAGTTTTTCATTTCTTCATCTTCCTCTTAATCATCGCTACCTCTACAATGTGATTTTGGATTTTGATTGCTCTTTTTCTTTGTCTTATTGGATGCTTTTAATGTTTCTTCCTTTGTGACTAGTTCTCTTGCTCTGTTCTCATTTCATAGGCGATGAGTATCACATGTAGATATTACATGCTGAAGGTGTCTAGATATGTTATTTCTTCTAGAGTTGAAATTTTTGGGTCAAATCTTATAGGTAGAGACCTTAGAACCTTTTAAACGATGAATGGTTCCTTCATCTCTTCTCCTAGACCTTTAATAGTATTCACTATTTCATCAACTTGAATAAAGTAGGTTGATATGTCTTTGTCTTCCTTCATCTTCAATTGTTCGAACTTTGCTCTAAAGGTTTGGAGTTTAGCTCCCTTGACTTTATTATATCCTTCATAAATATTTTGAAGCTTATCCCAAAGATCATTTGCATAATAGCAATGCATAACCTTAACAAATAATGAATTAACAAGACGTTTTAAAATAATACCTTTAGCCTTTGAGTTTTTTTCTTCGAGTTTCTTTCCATCCTTGTCTATTGGGGGAGTGGCTGGTTCTTTTTATCCATCTACTATTGCTCTCCATACATCAAATCCTTGTTCCTTTAAAACGGTTTTCATCCTTATACTCCAGAATGCATAATTTTGATTATCAAATATTGATGCTCCAATCTTAGAATATTCCATGATCTCCTTCCAGTGGTTAGACTGCTTCTTGAAGGATCTACTCTAGTACCAATTTTTGGAATACTAAGAGCGGGGTTGAATCAGTATGAGCAGTTTTATCACTTTGAACCACAGTATATCAACTTCAATTTAATCAACAATATATCATCATTGGTATATCATAAGTGTATTATGATCATATAAACATAAGAAGCATAACATCAAATACACGGTACACCAGGATTTACGTGGAAACCCAAATGGGAGAAAACCACGGAATGTTTTATTATATATCAAAGATTACATTCATTGGAAGCACCAACTTCCTGATTCTCCATCTGCAACTGGAAGGAGGGTATGACACCCTATTTACAGGCTCCAACCTAAAGGAAGCTACAACTCGTTGAATTCTCTAGATCCAACCAGAAGGAGGCTACAACCCCCTGATTCTCAGGTTCCAACCTGAAGGAAGCTCCAACTCCCTGAGTTCTCCAACAATAACCGGAAGGAGAATACAACCCCCTTTCATTGCCCTGTCTTGCCTCCCTAAAATATAAATGTACACCAATTGTCACTAACATTGTCATTGTCACTGTCACTATCTTCATTACTACTACTGTCACTATCATTGTCACTGCCTCTGTCACATCAACCTGTAACCTGTCAACCTGACACTGTATTTGACTTGTCATTGTTATTGTACCATCAACATGTAGTAGTCACTACTATACCAAAACCTGTACCATTCCATGCATCAACTGTGTACCAACAAATGGAGTATGAAATGAATCAACCATGTATCAAAAGATATATCAAATGTATATCAACAATGAGTAACCAATCATAGATCAAACCATATACCAAATACTAGAGCATTAATTATATGAAGAACATGTACCATATACCATCAGCATGTATAGACCTGTACCATATCATAAATGAACTCCATCAAAGAACCAGTGCATGTCCCTCATGCATATGCCACCATACATCAAGTGTATCCCTCAACCATGAATAACCATATCATAGAATAAACCAGATACAAGAGTGCTCCTCACTCAACCATGTATCCAAGTTGTATGATAACCATGTGCCAATACCAAACATGCCAAGTAGGCCTCAAGCATACACCATATCATAACCAAACATTACCTTCAAAAACAAGTAGAAAAACATATCAGTACTTTTGTAGCTGACTTGAAACACTCTAATGTTGACTTGTGCACTTGCTTCTGACTTCAGGGACCTGACACAAGCATTTCCCCAAAACTCCTCTTGTCCTCGCGGAACTAAGACATCCTATCACGTGAGTCCTCCTGTGACAACTATTATGCAACCCGCGTGGTCCTCATGGGACACACTATTCCTGACCCACGAGGATCATGTAAACTAGGGTTTCCTTAGAAATCTCACTCTCCTTTGCAACCCTGAGACTTTCGCACACCTCCTTCCTTTGCTACCTTAGAAATTACCGTCGCAACCTTAACCAAAAGATCACAGTTCACAAGAAAGATGATCAATGAATGAGTGTGTGAGTGTTCTTGTGAATGACTCCTTGAGGTGTATTTATACTTTTGGTAGGTAACCACTTTATTTAACTGTAGGGATTCTTGACTTTATTGTTACAACCACTTTACCCTTTCACTAATTGACTTGTAACCAATTAGGGGCTTCTTGACCAGTCTTCGGGGCTTCCAAATTCAGAAGGCATGTTGGCATAGGCCATTTTGAGAAAAAACATGGTAATTAATGAAGGAAGTTAGATAATGCGCCAAAGAAGGACCGTGCGTCAGAAAACCTGGAAAAGTAGCGCCAGGAAACCATGAAATTCAAAGAAAGGGAGAAAGATGTGGATCAACGAGGAAAATGGTTGGATTTTGGACTATCCTCGATCAAGAAGTTACAAAGTGGACAAATCTAATCCACTTAGGGTTAGTGGATTATGGTTTTGGTCATTTTTGTAATGGGTAATTAACCCTTTTTTGTAATATAAATATATTGTATGAGATAGTGGAAAGCATATATAAGATTATGATCTTAAAGACAGTTTTTGAGATAGAGCAAGAGAGTTTTTTAGAGATAGATTAGATCATCTTTGTAATCAAGGGTAATTAGGTCATAAGTCATGGGTTATGGAGACGACTGTGATCTTGTCATCCTCTTGGTAGAAGTGAAGAGGAAATGTAATTTGCGTAGCATTGTAACCTTGATGCAGAATAATGAAAAGAGACAAGACAACCAAACCTTTGTGGACGTAGCCCAGGCGGTGTGAACCATTGTAAATTTGTGTCTCTGTGTGGTATGCTTATCTTATTTCTTATGATTGTTTAGTGATGATGAGTAAATTAATCTATTAGTAGTAAAATGTAGTTCAGAGTAGATTAAACGGGATAATTATTGCAGAATAAACCCTAATGAATGTATATGATTGCTTATTGGTAGATCTGAGATATATTGATGTGATGATGTAATAGAATAGTAAATATGATGTGTTTTGAGGTACAAATGAGGTGGATCCACGTGGATTCCATGTGGCCATTGATAAACGATTCCCAAAGAATTTCAAGGGGGCCATAACTTTCGACTCAGAACTCGGTTTTGGACGAGTTTATAGTCATTGGAAATATCTCGAAGAGCAGAAGGAAATGGTGCCCTTATTCGAGGAAATCAGAGAATTTGTAGGAAGGTGAAAATTTTATACCTCATCCCTTAAAAGGGTACTTAAGGGGTTGGGTGTGTGACATTCATGTCCAAATTCCTCAACCAACTTCGGGTACCGTCACCACACCGTTGAGGCTTCTTCAAGGGTTGACATAAATGAAAACCAATCATTCAACAATATCCCCCTTTGTCATTGATGGAAGTACTTAGGAAAGGAAATACTCATTCTCCCCTTGTGACCATCAATCCCCTTGTCTGCATGCCTCTATCCTCTCATGTTCCTTCTCTACAATTACATGCCTTGGTCTATCTTTCCCCCTTTGAAATCAATGGAAAAGGGTAATCCTCCTCTTTGGCTTCTCCCCCTGTCTACAAGCCTTTGATGTCTCTCCAGTCATTCCTATTCATGGTGTTTCCTCGTGTAACTCTCTGATGTATATGAAAGCTTTCAAAAAAAAAAATTATTTACTTGAACTCTTCTAGGATTTTTTTCTCTCCCCCTGTCTTGTTAATATTGATACCTTCTGGATCATTGTGGGGCAGAAGCTACTCCAATTTTCTGTTATAGATACTCAAATGTTTCCCTTGCAAGAGGTTTGTTGAAGATATCTACAATATTCTCTTTTTTCCTGACATAATCTAGCTTGATGTTCTTCTTTGTAGCATGTGCCCATAGAAAGTGATACTTGATCGGGATGTGATTTGTCTTAGAGTGCATCACGGTATTTTTGGAGATATTGATGGCACTATTGTTGTCACGGAATATCAAAATGGGATCATCATACTTCACTTGTATACCCTGCAAAGTTTGCCTCATCCAAAGAACCTGACTACAACATGTCATTGCTGCAATGTGTTCTGGTTATGTGTTTGATAAGGATATTGATGATTATTTCTTGCTTAACCATTATACCAGGCACTCACCCATGTAGAAATTTGCTCCACTTGTACTTCTTCTATAATCAATGTAACTTTCCCAATATGCATCTATGTAGGCAACCAAAGATAGTTCATTCCCTTTTAGATACCATAGTACATACTCTTATGTACTTTTGAGATACTTGAATATCCTCTTCACTACCATAACATTTGATTCCTTCGGTATCGCTTGAAATATTGCAACTTGTCCAACTTCTTGCATCAAATATGGTCTGGTTGGTGTCACAAATAGAATATTTCCAATCATCGATCTATAAATTCTTTGGTCTGAATTCTTAGAAACATCATCCTTACTTAGCTTGTAACTGGTTTGCATAGGAGTACTCACTAGTTTGCACTCTTCCATTCCAAACGTAATCAACATTTCTCTAATATACTTGGTTTGAGAGATGAAGATATATGTATCACATTGACATATTTGTAATCCGAAAAATAATGTCAATTCACCAAGCAACAACATTTCGAACTCATTATGCATGTCTCTGGAAAACTTCTTACTCATCCTATCATCATCACTTCCAAATATGATGTCATCTACATAAAATTCAATGATCAATATATTATCTTTATCCACCTTCATGTAGATATTTATATATGCATTACCCTCCCTAAACCCTTGTTGTTGTAGATACCTGTCCAACCTTGAATACCATGCTCTGGGGGCCTGCCTGAGTCCATAAAATTCTTTCTTCAACCTGTAGACATATCCTTCCTTTTTTGACAATAGAAATATTTCTAGTTGTTCGATGTATACTTCTTCTTCTAAGTCTCCATTTAGAAATGATGAATTTACATCCATCTAATATACCTTAAATTTTTTTGAACATGCATAATCTAGGATCAATATGATTGATTCCATCATGTCAACTGGGGCAAAGGTCTCTTCAAAATACATACCTTCAACTTGAGAATATCCTTTGCATACCAATATTGCTTTGTTCTTGGTAACTTGCTCATCCTAGTTCAATTTGTTTCTGAAGACCCACTTTGTACCAATGACATTCTTGTTCTTCAGCCTTGGAAATAGTTCCCATGTGTCGTTCTTCTCTATCTTATCTAACTCTTCATCCATATATTTTATCCAGTGTTCATCCTTGTTGGCTTATTCAAAACTACTTGGCTCAATTTTAGATATTAGTGCTAGGTTTTTTTGTTCTAGAGAATGAATTATTCTTATGTTTTCAACCCCTACATATTTATTCACAATCATCTGTTCTGGTGGATGATTATTTTGTACTCATTTGATAGTTGTATTTCGAGGTTCCTAAAGATCTTGCTGCTCATTTTCCTCTTGCTCTGCTTCTGGTTGCTCTTGTTCTTCTTCCTCTTATGCTTCTTCTTCCATCAACTCTTCTTCATGATCGTGTTCCATTGATTCTTTGTTTCCTTCTTTTATTTTTCGTCCATCAATCTCATCAATCATCACATTGATGTTTTCCACTATTTTATTGAGTCTTAGATTAAATCATTTGTATGTTTTGCTCTTGCTTCAATACCCAACCAGTCTGCTTTTATCAACTTGAGAGTCAAATTTTCCAATCCTACCGTCTTCTCTTTTGACACAAAATTTACTTCTAAACACTCTAAAATGATTCACAGTTGTTTGTCTTCCTTTCCATAGTTTGTAGGGAGTCTTATTACTTTTATTTCTAGGAATTCCTATGTTCTCGATGTGAACTGTTGTATGCATTGTCTGTACTTGAAATATGTCCTTCAACTTAGAATCCATCAACACGGTTCTGGCCATTTCCTGTACTGTTTTGTTCCTCCTTTAGGCAACTCCATTTTGTTGAGGTGTTTTGGCTTCTAAGAATTGTCTCTTTATCCCATGTTCACTACAGAAGTCCATGAATTTCTTTGATGTAAACCCTCCTCCATTATCGGATCTCAAACACTTGATTTTTTATTCTGTCGCAGTTTCAACCATCTCTTTGTATGTATTGAAGTGTTTGAATTCCTCTGAATTCTTTTTGAAAAAACATACTACAGTCATTCTTGTGTATTCATCAATCAGTAGCAAGAAGTATTGTTCACCATTCAATCCCTTAGTTCTTGTCGGGCCAACTAGATCAATATGTAAAATCTCTAGTGGTTTTGTTGTGGAGTACTCCTTTGATTTGAACTTGATATTGGTTTGTTTTCCAAGTAGACAATGCTTGCATAGAGTATTTTTTGGCTTAGATATCTTGGGCATTTCCCTTACTGCTTCCTTCTTACTGACTTTGACAAGGTTGTCAAAATTTATGTGACCCATTATTTTGTGCCAGAGCCAACTTTTATCATCCTTTCCTAAGCAATATCTTTCCTTTCCAATTTCATTTATCCAATTTATGTTGCTTGGAGTTCTTACAGTTGTAGCCACCAACTTGCATGATCATGCATTCCTTATCTCACATTTTTATGAGTCAAACACAAGTTTGTGTCCTTGATCACACATTTGACTTACACTTAGTAGATTGTGCTTCATGTCTTCGACTACTAAATCATTTTAAGCCTTGGCATCCTTGCTTCCAAGCTTGATTGTAACTCTTCCTATAATTTTAGTTGAGTTGTCATTTCCAAACGAAACTGATCCATTGCTTTCTCTTTTTAGAGTTAGAAACTTGTCCTTATCACCTGTCATATGCTTTGATCGGTCATTGAAATCATACCATCCATGTTTCTTGTGTTGGGTTTGTAGAGAAAGCATGCATTCTTCAGTTTTGAATTGATCATGTTTCCTCACCCATATCCTTTGTGATTCTTGCTTATCATTGTTGATATTTTTCTTTGGTTCCCTTGGAGGAATATTCAGTCTGCAATCTTTGGCCATGTGACCAAATTTTTTGCATTTGTAGCATTCTACTTCATTACTCAAGGATTCAAATCTATTGTAGTTTTTGTTGTGTGCTTTATGAGGTCTTCTGGGGTAAAAATTTCTTGTGTAGCGTTCATAGTTGCTTATGCTCTTGATATTGGATCTACAATTCACAGCTTTGTGCCCAAAGTTATTGCATGAATAACATAAACCAAGAAAAAGAGTTTGATACATGGGAGTGGGATATATTTTGAATGTTGTTGCTCTTCTGAATCCTTCATCTTCTTGAGGTCTTTCCATTCTCATTTTTGTTGATTCTGAATTCCAAATCCTCTAGGTGGTGCAGTCTCTATCATCTTCTTCTTGGATATTCTTGTATTCTTCCCTTTTAGGACAGCCTCTGACTATTTTTCATAACTTATTTTTTCTGCTTCTTGTTCTGTTGTCATCCAACTTGAGTCTTTCTTTGTCTAGTTGTATACTAGTCCAGATTTGTCATAGTATGGCCTTTGGCCGCTAATGATCTGATCCAATATTTTGGTGTTGTTCTAATACATGTCCTTCTTCTGAATATATTTTCTTAGAGTGACTATTTATGCTTTCAACCCTTCAATCATCTTGTCCTTCTCTTCCAACTGATTTGTGAGTGCTTCTTTAACGCTTTTGTCTTCTTCTACCTAGATTTTTAACTTCGTGATTATCTACTCGACCTCTTCCGAGTTGGAATTCTGATAACCTTCTTTTCTCTTTAGTTCTACCTTGAGTGACTTGATTGTTTTTCTTTCATTCCTTAGTTATTCTAACGCACTGATCAATTCTGCTCTGAGATCAACTTCTCCTTATTCTTCATAATATTCTTTGAAATCTTCTACTGCCATGAAGAGTACTCTCTTTGTATCATTGACAGTGTATTCATCCTCATCTAATGAGGAACTGACTTCTTTGGTGCAAAGACTTTTCTTGAAGATTTTTTTTTGTTTCTTCTACCCTTTTGATTTTTATTTTTCTTCTTAGGGTCTTCTTCTTCATCACTTTCCTTATTCTTATGGGGAAATTTAGAAGCAAAATGACCAATACCACCAAAATAAAACATTTCAATGGAAGCATACCTTTGTATTTAGCGATTCCTCTTTGCAACTTTCTTACAAAGTTTTTAATTTCTTCATCTTCCTCTTAATCATCGCTACAACTACAATCTGATTTTGCATTTTGCTTGCTCTTTTTCTTTGTATTCTTGGACATGTTTAATGTTGCTTCCTTTGTGACTGGGTTCTCTTGCTCTATTCTCATTTCATAGGAGATGAGTATCACATGTAGCTCTTCCATGCTCAAGGTGTCTATATATGTTATTTCTTATAGGGTTGAAATATTTGGATCAAATCCCATAGGTAGAGACCTTAGTACCTTTTGAACAATGAATGGTTCCTTCATCTCTTCACCTAGACCTTTAATAGTATTCACCATTTCATCAACTTGCAAAAAGTAGGTTGATATGTCTTCATATTCCTTCATCTTCAATTGTTCGAACTTATCTCTAAAGGTTTGGAGTTTAGCTCCCTTGACTTTGTTATCTCCTTCATAAATATTTTGAAGCTTATCCCAAAGATCCTTTGCATAATAGCAATGCATAACCTTAACAAATATTGAATTAACAAGACGGTTTAGAATAGTACCTTTATCCTTTGAGTTTGTTTCCATCATTGTTTGTTGGGGGAGTGGTTGGTGCTTTTTATCCATCTACTACTAATATCCATACATTAAATACTTGTTCCTTTAAAAAAAATTTCATCCTTATACTCCAGAATACATTTTTTTTACCGCCAAATATTGATGCTCCAATCTTAGCATATTCCGTGATCTCCTTCCAATGGTTAGACTACTTCTTGAAGCATTTTCTCCAGTACCAATTGTTGGAATACTGAGAGGGGGGTTGAATTGGTATGATCACTTTTAACCACAGTATATAAACTTCAATTTAATCAACAATATATCATCATCAGTATATCATAAGTGTATTATGAGCATATAAGCATATGAAGCATCACATCAAATACACAGTACACCGGGATTTATGTGGAAACCCAAATGGGAGAAAACCACGAAATGTTTTCTTATATATCAAATATTACATTCATTGGAAGCACCAACTTCTTGATTCTCCAGCTGCAACTGGAAGGAGGCTACAACCCCCTATTTACAGGATCCAACCTAAAGGAATATACAACTCACTGAATTCTCTGGATCCAACCAGAAGGAGGCTACAACCCCTTGATTCTCAGGATCCAACCTGAAGGAAGCTCCAACTCCCTATGTTCTCCAGAAATAACTGGAAGGAGGCTACAACCCCCTTTCATTTCTCTGTCTTTCTGCCCTAAAATATAAATGGAGACCAATTGTCACTACCACTATCACTATCACTGCCTCTGTCACTATCACTTCCTCTGTCACTCTCACTATATTCGTCACTGCCATTGTCACTAACACTGTCACTGCCTCTATCACATCAACCTATAATCTGTCAACCTATCATTGTATTTGACCTATCACTGTTACTGCTATACCAAAATATGTACCATTCCATGCATCAATTGTGTACCAACAAATTGAGTATGACATGCATCAATCATGTATCAAAAGATATACCAAATGTAGATCAACAATGAGTAACCAATTATAGATCAAACCATATACCAAATACTAGAGCATTAATTATATGAAGAACATGTACCATATACCATCAGCATGTATAGACCTGTACCATATCATAAATGAAGACCCTCAAAGAACCAATGCATGTCCCTCATGCATATGCCACCATACATCAAGTGTATCCCTCAACCATGAATAACCATATCATAGAATAAACTAGATACAAGAGTGTTCCTCACTCAACCATGTAGCTAAGTTGTACCATAACTATATGCCAATACCAAACATGCCAAGTATGCCTCAAGCATACACCATATCATACCCAAATATTACCTTCAAAAAAAAGTAGAAAAACATACAAGTAATTTTGTAGCTGACTTGAAACACTCTAACGCTAACCTGTAGACTTGCTTCTGAATTCAGGGACCTGGCACAAGAATTTCCCCAAAACTTATATTGTCCTCACGGGACTAATACATCCTATCACATGGGTCCTCGCAGGACTAAGTCATCTTATCACGCAGGTCCTCTCGTGAAAATTTTTGTGCAACTCACGAGGTCCTCATGGGACAACCTATGCCCGACCCGTGAGGATCATGTAAACTAGGGTATCCTCAGAAATATCACTCTCCTTTGCAACCCCTAAACTTCCGCACACCTCCTTCCTTTGATACCTTAGAAATTATCGTCGCAACCTGTTGACGGGCGAAACAGTCCATCCGTCAACTGGGAAAGTGGAACCGGTCCGGGGTTGTCTAAATAACCCAAGCCGTTTGGAATGGACCACCCTGACGAGTTTAACGGCTCTGTTGGCCGCTCTAAGGTCTCGTATGAAAACCAAAGAGAAAAGTGATCTGAGCTAAATAATCTAAACTAAGGAAGCTAGAAACTAATAAAACAAACTAAAACAAACTAACTAACTAAATAAAAGAAATCAAACTAAAATAGAGGAAACTAGAAACTAATAAAGCAAACTAAACTAACTACACTAATCTAACTATGAACTACTAACTATTTATATATACAATATACTAACTATGATTATAATAACTCAAATCAACTGCCTAATTATCAGCTGCGTTATTCCTTATTCACAAATGTACACTATGGACAGCCTATAGATTTGATTAAAACCTGCAAAACTCATGTGTTCGCTGCACTGAGACAGCCAAGAATCTATTTTTTATCTTTTATGTTTTATGAAAAGAAAATAAAAATTACTGAAATCAAACAATCTAATCTATCTTACTGATATTAAACGATGTAATATAAATATAACTAAACTATCATTTATATTAAACTACTTAACATAAACAGTAAACGCCTAACTAATTGACCTGGAAACGCTCCA